>APFE030389243.1:0-28083 GCA_000404065.3 Pinus taeda
GTCACACCAAAAAACACAAGATGTAAGGTGGAAACCCAATGTGGGTGAAAACCACCTGCTGCAATATGTCTCTATCTTCTTTCAAATTAGAAACTCCTTTTACAATGGTTATGTACTGGTGCAGTCCTTTACTAGTACGCAGGCTGCAACCTGCAGAGAGCTACAACTCTCTCTCTCATTTTCCAGTCTCTCCTAGAAGGGAGCTACAACCCCCTACTTATTTTCTTACAAGGACCACTTTTCATAAATTTTCAAACTGGATCCATATACATCAAATGATCATCAAGTACATGTAAATTACAGTCAGCTGCAGTAACCACATCAAAATAACAGAACTGAACCCAGAACACCTTATCAACAGAAAAATTTAGTCAACAGATAGTCCTGAAACAGATATTCAACTTTCCTTTCTTTGGCCTGCGTCGGTACGCACTTCACCCTCTGCTTCTCTACATATACCCGCAGATCTCCTTCTTCTGCACTACGTGCCCACACACTGCTTCTTCTGTCGCGCTGCATACAGTACGCACCCAAATGCACTATCGCGCCGCGTACTGTCACAGTAGGCACGCATCCAAAAGAACTATCGCACCGCATACTGTTACAGTAGGCACGGACCTTAACCACTGCTGCTCTGCATACCCTCGCAGTTCACCTATTTCTGCTCTGCGTACCCACGCAGTCACCCTTCGTCTGCTCTGCATACCTCCGCAGTTCACCTATTTTTGCTCTGCGTACACACGCAGTGGCACTGTTAAACACCTGCGTACCTCAGATTAGGGCTGAATTTGCAGATCACCAGTGTGCTACAGTTAGACGGATGCCCAGATCTGATCAAGTGCTCGGGAGATCACCCTTTACAGATTCGCTTTCCACTTCTACTTTCATATAGATCAAGCCTTTTGAAACAATAACCCGATAGATCAGATCATAAGATATTCAACCCAAAAGCATACTAAGCCAAATGATCTCCTTTGCTTTATATAGGCAAGCTCTTCCTTAAATCAAGGATCATGGGGCTCAATAATAATAATAAAATAAAATAATACCACGGGCCAAAATTATGATAACACAATACCGTCGGCTAAATACCAAGGGTTAAACATAAGGAACCCCATGTGTGCGCGCTTTACTGCCTTGAAGTGTGTGCACTGGGGTACACACCTCATGAATGGGTAACCTGCGTGTCTGGACGCGGTCCCTACACAGCTTGCCTGCGGGTACGCATCTTCTGAACTGTTCTCCTGCGTACTTCTTAATTTTCATCATATGAGAGCCATGCCATGGGTGTTGCCATCAAGTACAACATCCGTAACATTTGTAACATATAACCATACCAGAAACATAATGCCAACAATCATTTTGGATACAGAACCAGATTTGCAGCCACCAAACACAATTCAAGGTCAGATTACAGATGAAGGTGAGGCAGCAAAAATACATGATTTAATGATGCAAGAGGATTTTGTACCCTTGTGTTACGAAGCATTTCAGTTTATAAGGCAGAATCTTCGTAATATCTCTAAAGAAAAAGATGAACAACCAATAGGATGTCATGCAGTTTCAATAGCTACATCTCACCAGTCTCCTCAAGGTTTTGATGATCCTTTTGCTCATGTGTTATATTTTGTTTGCTGTAAAAATTCTTCTTCATCAGCTAACCATGCGACAAGAGAGAATGTTGATAATCATCTGTTTCAAGGGTCACCTTCATTGTCTTGTTTAACAGATTGTTCATTTCATAGCCCATACCAAAGTTTGCAGTCATATGAGGAGATTGATAAAGGAGGCTTTGGTTCTATTTGGAGTCAATAACCGAGTTTGGTTCTTCACGAAATTCAGGATCCTTTTGACCGCTTGCTGCAATCATCAGAGAAAGATAGTGCAGATGAGAGGAAAAGTTTATTATCCAGCTATGAAAATTACTTGGACCAGAGCAGTAATTTGTTAATGGAAATCAATGGCGATGCTTATGAAGATCCTTTTGTAGTATTCTTGAAGTCATCTAGCCAATTCATGCTTTGCGAGTTTGTTAGCAGTGAACTTGATTCCAAGTTTCCATGAGAGTTTCCTTTCGATTTTTCCCTTTTCCTACACATCAGAAAGCATTTGGGAAGAAATAAAATATCAGCCATAATGCTTACCTGGTTGCATTGGCTGTTCCATCTCACTTGATCGAGTGGTGGAAAGAGTAATTACGGTAGGTTTGCTGAATAAGCTCAAATATGAGCATATTTCTAGTTTGTTTGTTAGGATTTAGTCATGTCTAGTTTTGTTATGGTTTTCAGTTTGAGTCTTCAGTCAAAATTCGTCTGCATAATGTCAGTTTCCGTGTTTTGACTCCATAGCCCAATGGACGAAGGCATTATCTACTCTCCCAAAGTTCTGCAGTTCTTGGCACCTCTAAGGAGCTGGAGCTACCATGCCTATTGGAGCCAATGTTAGATTTGGTCTTGTCAGTCCTCCATCAGAGATCAAAACTCTCTCTGCGTCTCACTTTTAGGTGTCTCGCTCCATTCACTCAGCTACATTCCGCTAGGGGCATGCCATAATCTGACGGAAGGGTCTTGTTAGTTCATTCCCCTCATGTCTTGTACCTGCTGGCTTAGGTCTTTTCATCAAAGTTATTAAAATCCATGACAGTCAATGTTTGATCTTTTAATGGACAAGACTCATTTAAGTCATTAGGTCTACAATTTGCAAATTGTTGTTCTCAAAGTGCTTCAATAATACTTGCAGGCCAGAGGAAGGTTCAATAATTCACTCAAATGATGTTTTGGAGCACGAAAAGATGAATTTTGGAAACATGAGAAAGGGTTTTGTCCACAATAGGCCAATGAAGAAAAACCTCCTTCACGTTTTACACAGGTGTCATGGTTTTATAGAAATGTCAAAAATACAATTTCCTCGGGAGAATTGATGCACCTCTAAAGTGAACTTGGGAAACTTAAGTTTTCTCCTAGCTTGGTTAGCCAAATTAATTTCTTGATGAGTAAAATGATAACTAGACACAACAAGCTTTCCAATGAGCTATCATGAGCTCAATTTGGAGTTGAGGAACACCTTCAAAAGTTGACTGCAACAACACTCTGCCTTGAGGCAGCCTCATTGGGCACATTTTGCCCAGTCTTGGGAGATTTGATTGTTGATAGGGAAAATGAACTCCAAATTGAAAAATTCGGGTTGGGTTGGAAATTAGACTCAAATATCTTTCCCACACGCTATCCTGAACCCAATTTGGAGACTAGGAAGGCCTCCAAAAGTCTCCTGCAAAAATGCACGACGCACAGAGGGAGCGCGGCGCATTGGGAGAAACTTTCCAGTGTAAATTTACACTGGTGCGGTGCACATGGGAGGCACGGTGCACTGGGCTAAAAGGCTTGAATTTCATTGAAATATTCCTCCAAAATGAAAATTTTTCATTCCACAAGTAGGTAAAGCCTCCATTTTTGTGTTTCATCCAAGTTTGTGCTAGGGTATGGTGGTTTATGGATGCTAATGATTGAAACAAAAATTCAAACCCTTTCATTTTGAGTTTCTCACATGTGAATTGTTGCCTAGGGTTTCAAAACTTGTTCGCCACCAAGGTTACTCTTTTCCATTATTTCTCTTGTACTTAATTCCTTTTGTTCCTTAACTCCATTGTTCTCCATCCCCTAAAGTTACTAAACCCCTATCCTAAATTCCCTTTCCCAAAACTTTCAAAGGTGAAACCCTAAACCCTATCCCACACATAAAACCCCTCAAACCCTCCTATATTTCCCAAACAAATCTCTCCCAATAGTCCCTAATCCCTCACTATTTTCCCTCCCCTTACTGTCCCTCATGTCATTATTTTCTCTTGGTGACAAAGGTCAAGCACATCATCAAAGGCATTACAAGATAGTGTGACATATCAACACCTATTTGTCCAAGACAGTTTGTCCACCAGCAGACATGACATCTGATCCTTCATATGATCATGAAGAAGAGACACACAGTGATTCACCAACAAAGGTACATGCACCCAAGAGGCCTCATAGAGGTGGAAAAACATCTGTGAAGACTAGTAAGCTGCCCAAAGAAACCTAAATGAGAGGACACCCATTCCACAGGAGATAGAAGCTGATCGAGAGATTTGGATCGAGAGGATCAACATCCACTTATCGGAGCTACTGGAAAAAGCAAACAAGGACAAGTACATGCTCATGCACATGAAAAACCATTATTGGGCATGCAATCATGTTTTCAAGGCACGAATAAGGAATTTAAAGGCAAAATTAAAGAAGGCAGTAAGCAAGAAAAAGAGGCAAAGGGAGCATGATCGTCTTTAGATATTAGCTGAAGCCTCTTTAGCTCAGCATGAAACTTGATGGAGAAGCTCCAACCCAAATTTCAAGAAATTTGGGGCATTTTTGGCATTTTGACAAATTTTGGTACAAAAAACAGGGTTTTTCTCCCTGTGGGCCACGCCACTGGCGCGACGCTTATAATAGGGAGCTCCAAATCGTGAAAGGTTTACATTTTTGTATTCAAAATTAAAAATAATGACTGCTGGTGCATGGCCAAGAAGTTTGGGCAAGTTTTGAGTCCCCAGGAGGTCAAAAACACTCAAACAATGACCTCTCTGCCCCTATTTTGACACACATGGAGCAGTCTTGGGATATTGAAGTTTTGGAGGGGAAAATGAGCACCAAATTCAGAAATTCCACTTGGGTTGAAACGTCGACAAGCAAGGATTTCTAGCAAGCACACTTGGGAACAATTTGGACTTCAGCAAGTACCTCAAAATCGCCTCCAAAATGGCGCGACGCATACAGTTTTGGACGCGGCACACAAAGACCCAAAGGCCAAAATCACTTCCGCTCCGCGAAATTTCGATTCGCGATTTTCTCCAAGTGGGCCCGCTCATTTACACTACATTTTTCTTGGCACCTAAGGCAAAGTTTAAAAAGTATTTTCACTAAAGGTTGTCTTCTATCCAAGTGGCAAAAGGAAGCGAGCAATCACCCACCAATCTACGCTACAGTTTTGTCATTTTTGTAACGCTGCACCTGTCACTATGGTTGGCTTTCCATTTCCAGTTTGTAATGATTTAAAAAAATCCCCAACTTTGGGTCATTCCATTTCCTGATGGCAAAGTCTATTTATTGTATGAACAACCATTTGCAAATGGTTTGTTGTAATTTCTGGGAGACTGTGGGAGAGAAACTCAGCTACTCATTGTATATTTTGACAGAGAATTAATGAAAGGCAGCCGCTCTGGTTCATGAGATTCATGTGGTGTGAGTGTAGCAAATGTATTCTTTTTTTGTTTCATATGTATTTCGTTATGTTTCACAGTTCATTCATATTCATTTCCAGTGAAATCTTCTAAGTAAGATAAGGTAGAATTCATGTTTATTGCTCTGCCTGTGGGAAAGTTTCACGTTCTGTGTTCTTCTTCTGTTGAAAAGGATTCATGTATTTATGCCCTTTTCACCCTCCTAAACAATCTTTCCATTTCACATTATTTCAAATTTAATTTCTAGACTTTCCGCCTGTCTTGTCTCACGAAGTAATATGTGCCTTTTGTGTTAAATTCTCTGCTCATTTTGTTCGTTGGTCCCATACATCCCAGAAACTCAGTCATTTATCAAAAATTGCCTCTTGTTTCCATATTTATTTACCTAGCCTAAAATCAATATTCATTGTAAGTCATCTCAGACCATATTGTTTATTTATTCACAGAGCATGATACGGAGAGAGCCCTCTCCTATTCTGGTAGGGCTAGCTACCAGACTGAGCGCGATTTGTGGTTACCCTGAATTTTGCCTTCCTTAAGCCTAAGGTAGATTTAGGTGCTAATAGACAACACCACCTTAATTTTGGATCAAACTTTATATAGGGAGACAAAACAGTTGAAACTAGAAAAAAAATTAATTTACATTTTAGTATGAATGAGATATGGGATTCCTTGATTACTTAATATGGTGTTTACAGATGACATGTAAAATTAATATTATTAATACCAAATTATGTGTAATTCATTCTATGTTTAGTTGACATGTACCATTTAAAATAAAAAAATATTCATAACGAAAAAAATATTTTACTATCAGTTATAAATAACATAATTTTATACCAAATATTTTCCGCACGAAATGACATATCAAAATCACCTATATGATTTCATTCAAAAACTATTTGGTATAAATCAGAACTCATAGAATCCTCCATTTTTATAACATATTTTTATATTAACTTTATATAGAGAAAAATAAAATAATTTAAATTAATGTTTTTATTGTATTTTTGCGTTGAGAGGCACTCTATAGCCCAGTATGAGGGAAATGTTGTCATGTAACCTGTTGAATATGCTGGACCCACCAACATTCATGGGATCTCCTGGATATGAAGTCCCACCTAGACCTCACACCTTTTAGAGTAGGATTCCTAGCAGTGGGTGGTAATGTTATTCCTTGACCACCGAAATGTTCAAAGGGAAGTATGATAACTTTTGGGGAGAGCAAGTGTGTCACCCTATGGAGAATCAAGTGTAATGAATGAAATTTCTAATACACGAAGGGAAAAAGAAGTGTGTCCCTTGGAAGCCTATAATAGTATGTAGATTAAAAGGAACGGGAGCGAAATGACATCCCAAGCTAAGATGTGAAGTAGTCAAAAAATTAAAGTGATGAGTTAATCCAACAACATGCATTAAACAAGATTCGTACAAATGATAAGAAAATAGTTCATAATCATATGTATAAGTTAAATAATATTCATTGCCAATACAACAAGAATAGTCCTACCATATTAATAACCGCTATGCATGAAAGTGTGGTGGCTATGATTTTATTATTATAAGTGAAAATTCCATTCATACATACACCATTGATGACCACTAGCCCCAATAGTGGAACATTACAGTAAAAAAAAACCTGCTCCCCCAAAGAAGTATACTCACTCTACATGATGGAGAAGCCAAGGCTCTTCTCTATACTCCCAAGCTCTTTCTAAACCTAAGCCTAGCCAAATTCTTGGCTTCCAAAAGCATGTTCTATGAGTTATGAGGTTCTATTTATAACATGAGGGGGTGACTTTTCAACTCCCCTTTGTGACCTTTGGACTACCCTCATGACTCTTCAACTTCTTTATAAAATGACACATTACATTACATGGTGACTTTTCATATTCCAATATTAACACTTGGAATTTTACTTACAACATAATTATAAATAATATTACATTTTCCACTCATACCCATATAAGACAAAATAGGGTAGAGACAGCCTAACAAGACACAACACTATGATGCTGGAGTTTGGGAGAAGTCTAGCTCAAAAACCTCCACTTGCTGCTTCTCGATCATAGATTGGCACCAATCTTGGTACTGCGTGATGGTGTCCTGCTTAAAGGTGTCTTGATAGAATCTGACTCTAGCCTCCATGGCATCCGGATATACTATCCTGGAACCTATGTCCAACTCATTATGAAACATGAACAACATTGTATTGACCTTGACAAGACCATTGATGAACTTCTCCATGTTGTGCATGTTTAGCTCCAAGTCTTCCCTTGTGGCCTCCTATCTTAGTTGCTCCAAGTACTCTTCGACCTCCTGCCAGACTTGGTTCTTAGGTTTATCTTTAGTGAGGGAAATGATCAATGGGATCTGTGTTCTCACCAAGACATAAAAACTATTGTACAACCGCACATATGAGGTCTATGTACTCCTAATGAATGAGGAAAGTTTCTTATTTTTTTAAATCAACGTTCGCACCTTCACTTTATCCAACTCTGATTGTGGCTTCATTTTCTTCACTAAGTCAAGCGAGGCCCCATTGAACCACATTGCCCACTCCTGTAAATAGGTGGTGGAAACATGTACGTTTTTTAGAGTTTTAAAAAACTCTTTTCTCTACTATTGTAGGCAATGAAATGGAAAACTCCTTTATGCACAGTGAAAAACCCTTCATAGAGCTTCTACGTGGTTTCTCCAAGTGTTGATACTTCAACAAGTATCGTAGTTCTCATTTCTCCCAATGCGGAAACTGCATTTTGCGCTACTTTTCATAGTTACTCTGCGTCTTGCTTGGTAGCCTGCAAGTTATTTTCCAGTTGTGCATTCTCGACTATCAAATACTAAACATTTGATCTTGTTGCTCCTGCATAGGAAAAGTTGGCTTTGACAATGGGATTTGGATGCTTCCTAGTGTTCGACACTATCACCCTTTCTTTGATGAATGTGGGTGATGTGTGATCATCCGGAAATTACTTCCTTCATGCTTGTATAATCCTCTTTTGGAACTCATTAAATGATAGATTGTACACATCCATGACCAAATCATCATCAAGGAGAACAACATATCCTTTCTCGCTAGGGGATGGCTTTGCTACTGGAGGTGATGGAGACTGAGGGATGACCTTTGGTTCTCTAGGCATCAGATCAATATATTCATGTTGCAGCTCCTATTCCAACTCCATATATGTTATTTTAATCAATTGATCAATATGATAAACAAGCTCCCGATCCTGCATTTATTCACCTTCCTCCTCAGTTGCGCGTTGTTTCGGCTCTTCAACTTGTGTCAGCAATGTTTACTCTATCATGGTGCCTTGCCTTTGTTCTTCTTCCTGCTTCTGCTTCTCTTCTTTTTCTCTCCTCGTCAACTCTTGTTATTCATTCAACTTCTTCTTTGTTTCCTACAACTTCAGTTATACTTCCTGCAACTTCTTATTTTCTCTCTTCCTCCACTCTGCTCTCTACATCCTTTGCTTTCACTTTGCTTCCACTACCAAATTTTCCTTTGCAATAAGAGGATCTGCTTGCATATTTTATCTCCCTCTAGACTGTCAACAATCTTCCTCTTTGTTAGAAAATTATATATATTACAGAGCAATGGAACACATAATATATTGCAGAAATATAAACACATAAAACAAGAGAGACATAGATATACGTGGTTCACCCAATTTGGGCTACGTCCATAGAGAAACAATCAGTCCTTCCTTTTATATTATCTAGTGAACTGAAGAGATACAACCTACAATAGATCCGCTATAATTCCTTCTTCTCTCTCAATCTCCTCTTGCTTCCTCACTCAGAATACAGATATACATAGATGCAATAAAATTCCCTCATATATAGCGAGGGGTTTCCTTCTAGGGAAAAAAAACCCTAAATTAAACATGGCTTATAGCGTCATTTCTCCGCCTAATGAATGGCCTAGATTGACTACGAAATTACAACATTTTACAAGGAAATTTTACGGGTTGTCCCCTACAACGAATATTTGATGGGCAACGTTTCCACCCCATTATGAGCTGGGGTCCAATGCGGTGATACCTTTGAATACAGAAGATAATCAGGCTCCAAAACCAACAATCTCCCACTTGGAGACTGATTATAGCAACTCCACATCTGCTTCATTTGCTGGACAATGACTCCACTTTGAACCTAGTTGTTTCTCATCTTCTTCATCATACTTGAAGATCAATTGAAACTGAGTAGATTCTCAGTTTCTCCCTGTTTACAACTTTTGTTAACATATCTACAAGATTCTGGATAGTGTGTATATTTTCAAGCTTCAACTTTCCATCTTCCAACGCTGACCGTATGAAATGGTACTTGAGATGTATATGTTTAGTCTTCGAATGAAATGTAGAGTTCTTTGCAAGATGTATGGAACTCTAGTTGTCACTATATAACCTACCCAACTCCTACTTCTTACCCAGTTCATCCAGAAGCCTTTGTAACCAAATCATTTCTTTACTAGCCTCTGTAGCAGCAACATACTCTGCTTCTGTTGTTGAGAGTGCAACAACACTTTGCATTTTTGAGACCCAACTGACAGGTGTACCACCTACAATAAACTCATACCTTTTTGTTCTCCTCTTGTTATCTCTATCACCCGCCATATCTGCATCAACATATCCCTGTAGAGAAAGTTTTGAACCGCCAAAGGATAATGCTTGATTTGTGGTACCTCTCAAATACCTCAGAATCCACTTCACCACCATCCAATGTTCTTTTCGTGGATTTTTCATGTACCTTCTTACAACTCCCACTACATGTGCAATATCAGGCCTTGTGCAGACCATTGCATACATTAAGCTTCCAACTGCTGATGCGTATGGAAATTTAGACACATGAGCTATTTCTTCTTGAGTCCTGGGACACTCCTCCTTACTTAATTTGAAATGGCTAGCCAAAGGTATACTAACTGGTTTTGCATTATGCATATTAAACCTTTTCAACACCTTTTCAACACCTTTTCTATGTACTCACTTTGAGACAATGTTAATTTGTGATTCTTCATGTCTCTAGTTATTCTCATACCAAGGATTTGTTTTGCAACACCCAAATCCTTCATTGCAAATGAGTTCGCCAATTTTGTTTTGAGCACATTTATTTCTTGCATGTTAGAATCTGCAACAAGCATGTCATCTACATATAATAACAATATAATATAGCTGCCATCATTTTTCCTTTTGAGATAAACACAATGATCAGAGTGACATCTAGTATAACCTTGTTAAGGCATAAACCTATCAAATTTTAGATACCACTGTCGTGGAGCCTCTTTTAAGCCATACAAGCTCTTCTTCAACCTGCACACTAGTTTCTCCTTTCTTTTTATCTCATATCCTTGTGGTTGCTGCATATATATCTCTCCCTTCAAATCCCCATGGAGAAAGGTTGTCTTTAAATCTAACTGCTCAAGATGCAAATCTTCAGCTACTACTAGACTTAAAATAGTTATGATTGAAGTCATTTTAACAATAGGAGAAAATATCTCATCAAAGTTTATACCCTTTTCTGTGCAAACCTTTTCACCACAAGTCTAGCTTTATACCTTTTTCTACCTCCATCTTCTTCCTTCAACTTGTAAACCCATTTATTCTGCAACGTTGTTTTACTTGCAGGCAAGCTGACTAAGTCCCATGTCTGGTTATGTGTTAAGGAGTCCATCTCTTCCTTGATGGATTTCTCCCACTTCTTACTGGTTTCTACCTACACTCCTTCTTCATAACATTCTGGTTCACTAGAATCAGTCAACAGTACATAATATAATGAAGGAGAGTATCGTTCAGGGGGTCTACTTATTTGGGTAGATCTTCTAACACCACATTTAGGTATTTGAGGTGCTTGTTGCTATTGTGGTTGTTGTTCTAGATGTTGATCATTATGATTTTTAGGCACCATCACTTTTTCTGTGATATCATCAAGCACTGTATATTTTCTATTTTCTTTTTCCTATTTCTTTTCCTGCAACTGATCCTTATACAAAACCTTTTCATTGAATATGAAATCTCTGCTCCTAATGATTTTGTGTTTTTCATAATCATAAAAGCGATAACCAAAATCATTAACACCATATCCAATAAGGGTACTTTTCTTTGATTTTCCCTCAAGCTTTGTTCTATTTTATTTATTAATGTGGATAAAGGATTCACAACCAAAAGTCTTTAAAAAAGAGTAGTTTACCTTTTTACCTGTCCATGCCTCCTCTAGAATACCACCATCCAAGGAACTTGAAGGCCATCTGTTTATTAGATAAAAAATAGTATCTACAGCATCTGCCCAAAATTGTAAAGGCAATCCTACATGCAATCTCATGCACCTTGCACACTCCATCATTGTCTTGTTCATCCTTTCTGACACACCATTTTCTTTTGGTGTTCCTGGAACCATCTTCTCTCTACGAATTCCATTCTCTGAACAATACCTATCAAACTATTTGCTGCAATATTCACCTCCATTGTCTAATCTGAGACACTTCAACATTTTTCCTATCTCATTTTCAACCAAAGCTTTCCATTTCTTGAAAGTATCAAATACATCAGATTTATTTCGAATACAATAAATCCAAGTTTTTCTGGTTGCATCATCAATAAAAGTAACATAATAATGAGAGCCAACAAGATATGATACCGAAGTAGGTCCCCATACATCTGTATGCAAAAGCTCTAATTTCTCGCTCTTCTTTTCTTTCCCAACTCTGAGGAATCTGACTCTCTTCTGTTTTCCATAAACACAAATCTCACAGAATTTTAAGTCAACATGCTTCAAACCTGGCAACAAATTTCTTCAGTGAAGAATCTGCATCCCCTTCTCACTCATGTGCCCGAGCCTATGATGTCACAATGTTGTATCTTCTCTTGTAGATGATAAATAATTTACAAAATTAGAAATACCATTGCATAAATACAATGTACCAACCTTTTCTCCTTTTCCTATTACCAGGAATCCTTTAGTGACCTTCTAGGTTTTATTTGTAAAAGTAGTCACACAACGTTCACCACCCAACTGCCCTGTTGAAATAAGATTTTTCTTCAAATCTGGAACATGCCTTACCTCCTTCAATAGCCATTGATTTCCATTCTTCTATTTTATGAAAATTGTACCCATTCCAATGATTTTATAGGGTTTATCATCACCCAATTGAACCCGTCCAAAATATCCTTGAACATAATCATGAAAATGTTTCCTATCAAGTGTGGCATGGAATGAGGCCCCTAAATCTACCACCCTGGCATCAATAATATTTTATAAAGAAAGAATCAAAGCATATTGCAACACATCACTTGTTACATTCGCTTCATGATTATTTTCTTGTTGCACATCTCCTTCTTTTCCCTTCCGAGACTTGCATTCTTTCTTCAGGTGTCCTTTCTTCCCGCAATTCCAGCACACTATCCCCGATCTGGACTTGGATCCACCTGTCCTTGACTTACTCTGATATCCTAGGCTCTTTCCTCTTTCCATTTTTCTTCCCTTATTCTCTGTTGTCAAAGCATTACCTGATGTCTCACCGAAGCTTTTCCATCGCGCTAAGGATTGCACTGAAAACATCATCAAACTTTAAAGTACTAGATCCAGAGATAGAGTTACTAATGGCCATAACTAAACCATTCCAACTTTCTGGAAATGAGCACATAAATAACAGAGCCCTAACTTCATCATCAAAAGTTACCCCTATAGAACTTAACTGACTTGTAACTGTATTAAATTCATTTAGTGATCAACAACAAATCCACCTTCTGGCATTTTCATATTAAATAAATGCTTCATAAGAAATACCTTATTTGAGGCCGAGGGTTCTTCATATAGTTTGGCCAATGTTGAAATTAAACCCTCTGTTGTTGTTTCGTTTGAAATATTAAATGCTACCGACGCTGCTAGGCACAACAGTATTGTTCCAAGTGCCTTTCTGTCGAGAATAACCCATTTTGTGTCTGTCATACTCATCGACTTCTTTGCCTTTCCACTCAATGGTTGGTACGGATCTCTCTGATATAGATAATCTTCCATCTGCATCTTCCACAACTGGTAGTTTTGGCCATTAAGTTTTTCGACCCTAAACCTACGATCTTCCGTCATTGCTCCCACTCGAACCAGGAACCCATCTCTCCTGCGAGTTTATCAGCCAAATAAACTTGGATCTGATACCAGTTGTTAGAAAATTATATATATTACAAAGCAATGGAACACATAATATATTGCAGAAATATAAACACAGAAAATGCATAAAACAAGAGAGACACAAATATACGTGGTTCACCCAGTTTGGGCTATGTCCACGAAGAAACAGCCAGTCCTTCCTTTTATATTATATAGCAAATTGAAGAGATACAACCTACAGCAGATCCATTGTAATTCCCTCTTCCCTCTCAATCTCATCTCACTTCCTCACTCATAATACATATCTACATAGACGCAATACAATTCCCTCATATATAGTGAGGGGTTGCCTTCTACGGAAAAAAACCTTAAATTAAACATGAATTTTACCATCATATCTCTTCCTAATGAATGACCCAAATTGAATATGAAATTACAACATTTTACAAGGAAAATTTACATCTATTTTTAGCTTCGGGGGTGTTGCCCCCGATCCCCCCGCCAGGGGGGGGTCCCAAAGGTCAGAGCCGCCCCCCCCCCCGGCCCAAGACCCCCCATGCAGCGAATATTTTACAGGTGGGATTTTCACCCCATTACAAACTGGGGTCCAATGCAGTGATACCTTTGAATATAGAAGATAAACAGGCTCCACACCCAACAATCTTTCCCTTGTTCTGCATGGGATTACTACCTTTTGCTTCTATTGTTGTTGCTTGTGAAACTGTTGTTATCTATGGAGCAACCTTAAAATTCCTTGCTATATTAACTGACTCATTGATTATGGATGCATTATAGAAATACCTCCAAGGGTCATCTTTTGGCCAATCAAATGCCCTGCTCATCCATTGAAAGTAAACTTTCATACAGTGGTCCTTGCAAATACTGTGGGGATCATACAGATTAAAGTACTTGGTGCCGAATTCGAATTTAATTATGTCTTTAGCATCAACATATGAACCTGTCAAGCTCTCAATCTCGTATAATATGATCCGCAAATGAAGAGTGGTCCATGTCACTTTCTTCTTCCTATGTTGTGTCACGGACAACCCTGTAGTGAGGTGGTATGATACTTCTTGCATGATCAGTTTGTCTGTGGCATACCTCGGTAAGACATGCAGAGGCTTCTCTCTACTGAATAATCTGATGAAGGTGCCACCTAATGAGGCATACCAATCTGCAATGCCTACTATCGCCTCCATTGCTTCTCGGGACATGCAAGGTGGATCTTATTCAAATATAAGCTTGTATAGCGGGATGATAAAGTGGTCAATTATCCATGCCATTACTCCTCAATAACTTCATTCTGAAACCAACTTGGAATAGATGTTCATGGAAGCCTCTCATGGCTTCCATGTCCAATTCATACTAGGGAACTGTTGTTGTGCAAAGATTGCATCCAGTAAGTATAAACATATAGAACCTTTCTCTCTCATGCTTGGGTGGATTCTAAGCCTAAGCTACATGGGACTTCGATTATTAAGCCAACAAAACCAACTAGTTGAATTGCCTCCAATTACTTACTAACCAATCGAGTAAGACTACCCACCCTTCAAGAAAGGTCTTTGTGCTCTCTTGACCATATATTTTGCAAGCAAAGATAATCAAGAACTGGTAAGCATTCCTGAGGGATTTTTTCTTGTACACATGGGTGGGTGTTTGTTGAAACTTTGATGGATTTTTTACCCAACACTTAACAATGTCTCTTGTGTTCACATAACTGTGGGTGGCATAGAAGAGTGAGTCCATGCATTTCATTAGCTCAGGAAAGTGATACATCTGCTGAAAGTATTCTTCCTTAAAGGTGGCAAGCTTGTGCTGGCTGACACTGCTCATTATCATAGTTTGTACATCAATATGTAAGACAATCTAGCTGTTGATGTTTGCACATGGGAAATCGGGGTACCAGCATGCAACCTTGTATAACCCTAACTTCCGTATGTTAATATAAACCTTTTGGTACTCTAAATTTGCCTCAACGTCCTTTACAAAAGTGTTTTTGATATGTTTCCGTATCACTATTGTTCCCTTTTATATAAACAACTCAGTATCGACATAAACCAGTAAATCAACTGATGTATACTCAAATACTTCCCAGTAATTCTCTTTTTGGTTTCCTTTGATGCAACTCTCTTAGATGCCATGTTAACTGTGACTGTTTGAGATATTCTCAACAATTGATGTACTTGTGGGACAGAGAGGACACTCATGGTAGCAAATATCAATTTAAAGAAAAACAACTTCAAGGAAAATTCAAGCAGCAAGTCGGGCACTAGATGTGAGGGATTTCATGTTTTTTTTTGAAATGGGGGATTGGATGACTGTGGGAACTATGCATTGTGTAGTCCTAATAGTCAAGGTGGAATCTTGATGACTTAAACTGGACAATGTGCAGTTTCATCTGGGAAAAGGCTTCGAACGGACTGCGCATTGCGCAGTCTCAGTGGCCAAGCTAAGAGAATGGCTCTTAGAATTTCATAATGTGTTATTAGAGCTAGCTTAGACTACAAACTGTGTAATTCCAAAGGCCAAGCTTGTGGCTTAAGCCTCTAGATTGCATAGTTCCATCTGTGCAATGTGAGATCTCACTAAGGGGAACGTTAGATCTGCCCAAGGGAAGTGTGGAACATAAGAATATCTAAGAGATAATGTGAATTTGATTGCAGATCTAACTAAGTATAGATTAATTCATGTGAAACAAGTGATGCAATTGATTAAGCGGAAGGAAAACGAAGTATGTGAGGAGAGTCGCCGCAACGTCGACCATTGGTGTAAAAACAAGAAAACTAATGCGAAATTTGGGAAAGGTAATCTATAACTTGAAACAACACTTTTACAAGTTAAAAAAAGTTAAAATCGTAGCAACCATGTAGAGAAACAAGTGAAATAACACCCACACAAGACAAACAACAAAAAGTGACAGAAAAAGAAGCAAAATACGACAAAAGCAAAACTCCCTTGGAAAAGTGATAAAAATCGTACTGAAGGTTCCTTGATCTCCTTAGGAATGTTAGATATCCAAGATCGAATGTGAAAATGATCTCTAGCAATGTCGATTAAATAGATTTGGACAAATTAAGGTTTATGAAGTGCATGCCTAAAATCAAGGAAAAAGAAACACTTGGCAGAAGTTTCTAAAAATAGTGCAAGTGCCTCCTTTGGGATACTAAAAATAGATCCCTATATTTTAGGGATATCTTTTTCTTTTCTTTTTTCTTTTTTCTTTTACCATGGAGAATTTCCATGCACACTACCAAGAAATACGTCATAGTTCCAGGAACTCAGCAACCTTTCGTCTCAGTGCACTACATAGTTTCTGAACTCAGTGAGGGTTGCACAATTTATGGGCTCAGTGTTGGGATGCCTCCTCATGACCGTGCATATCCAGAGCCCAAGGCTCACTGGCAGTTAGGAATTCACAATTCCCATCATCAAGGTTGGTTGTCCTCAAGGATTGCGTTGTTTCTATGGGCAAGCCCAAAACTGTTGTGTGACCAAGTTAGGAGATCAACTTGTGAGATATAAAATCAACTAAGTAAGAAAACACAAGCCAAATTAAAAGGATAAGTCTCAGTTGAAGCATAAATACCTTGATCAGTGCTAGATGAGTTGTTGTGGTTAAGAAAGAAGGCTCCAAAATCGAAGCATAGGCAAAATTTTGGAGGGTGGTTGTAGCCGCTACAACATAACCCTAAATTTAAAACTAATAAAATAATACTTACATTAAAAAATAAAAAAAAATACCAAATGGGATGATTAGAGGAGAACAAAGGGGGTTGGTGAAGCGAACGAGTTTCCACCACACCACCTGAATAATAGGAAACAAGACATGACAACACACCCCTTGTAGATGGTATAACTAGCATCATTATGAAATTTGAAAACGCGTGCCATCTATTAGCTCCAAATCAAGAATTCTCAGGTGGTCTCATGTGGGAAGGCATGTAGGATATTGCATTGAGCATGTAGAGTTTTATGGAGAGGGGGGACTCTGGGATCAAACGTATAATCCTCGCTACAAGAACTAGCCAGAAACCATCTCTGATTTAGACATTGATCAATCGAGGGAATGTGAGCTAGTGAACCAAGGTTATGGAAATGCAATTAGGGAAGGAATAACAATAATGGAGAGAAGGAAAACAAATAATTTGGCATGCGAGTTAGTAAATTAGTTTTCACAGGCACTGAGATTTGAGTAATGTCAAATTAAGCAAGGGAAAAGGCTAGAACATAAGCAAAGGACAATCCTATCTGTAGGGCTATCCAACCTACAATGGCACTCCACACAAGTGGAAATACAACACTCAAAATATGAGCTCGTGTAAAGAAGAAGGATAACATTTGGAGGCAACACCTCTCTCACCGAATGAGGAGCTTCTAGGTGGCAGGGACAGTTAAAGTTGGAGGTATCATCACTCACTACTGAACAAAGAGAAGAAATCCTCAATTGGTTTTGGTTTGGACATCTCAATCCCACTAGATGAAATGATTGTATATGTAGCCAAGGTAACAACTTTGTTAAGGCTCAACACTCTTTTCATTTTTTTGAATATAGCCAGTCTCTTAATTTTACATTCCACTCTCTTCTAGTTGCAATTTTGGGTGAATTAAATCCCGATAGTGTTTCTTCCCTACTTTCAAGTTGGGTGCAACATAGAGAGGGGGAGTTATGTTGAATTCTTTCTTATTTTTCAAATATTGATAATTATTGCGTGATGATCAATAATTACACACTTGAAAAATTTTGAACCTTAATTCCATTTTTATGTTTGAGTAAACATTATTAGATTGGTATAAGATATATGAGCTATTTATTTTATGTCAGATTACAATTGAGGACCCTGATCTATCTATCTATCTATCTATCTATCTATATATATATATATATATAATTATATATATATATATATATATATATATATATATATATATATATATATATATATATATAATAAGGGTGTCTCTTCATTAATAGACATGTATTTTCAATAAGCCATACATTTTTTATTTATTAATTAATTATTGATTATTTATATCTATATATTGTATTATATATATATATATATATATATATATATATATATAATATATATATATATATATATATAGATATATATATATATATATAATATATATATATATATATATATATATATATATAATATAAAAATATATATTGTTTTACAAAATATATATTATACATAGTTTTTTGAAAGGGAATACCTTGCGCTACTATATAAAACATCAACACTCCCTCTTAATAAGGAAGGTATTATTCCATGATATTCTCCTATAGTAGTCTCACATCATAGACCCAACCACTTCACATAGTATGGGAAAGACTACCACCATAGTTTTAAGGGTACATTGCATGTATCTATGACGCTTCTCCTCTCCTAGTAGTCCCAATCATACCTAGCCACTTAACATGGTATAGACAAGACTTGTACCAGGCTACTCATTACTCCCTCAGTCATTTCAAACGATTGATGTAGGAAACCTTTGGCTAGAGGGAGACTATCTTCCCATTGTAGGAGAAACATCACAACTCCCCCTCAGTGAGGGTGGGCATTATGGATCATGGTGAGCTTGTCTCTGAAGTATTCAAACTTCACTTTAGAAAAATGAATGGTGAGAATGTATGTTGTTTTCTCATTTATGGATATGTATCGTATTTCTACTGCTCCTCTTTGTACCATGTCTTGAATGAAATGGTATTTTATCTCTATATGTTTTGAATTCTTGTGAAATATTATATTCTATAAAATATCCACACAATTTTGATTATCACAATATATTAAATTTGGCTCTAACTCTAGATTAAATAACCATGCAAGCAATTCTTGAAGCCACACTGCTTGACAAATTACATCACTGGCTACTATATGTTATTCCACTATTTTACTGAGTTGCACTAACAATTGTTTTCTACTAAACCATGATATCGTACCCGATCCAAAACTAATGCAACATCGTGATGTTATTTTCTTATCTATTGCACTCCCTCCCCAACGATTCTGTATAACCTTGCAACTTTAATTCACCATCTGAGACATGTCTGTGTCCATATCCAACTGTACCATGCAAGTAGCTCAATACATGTTATGTTGCTACCAAATGCACATGTTTAGGATCAACCATGTGCTGACTCAATGTATTCACTATAAAGCATATATTTAGCCTAGTATTAACTAGGTACATCAAGAGTCGAATCAATTTTCTTTACGTCATGGGATCAACCAAATATGAAGAAGAATCACTCAAGAAATTCAAATTCATAACCATAGGTGTGGCCATGGACTTGTAGTCCATCGTTTCAAAACTCCGTAGGATCTTAGTTGTACACTTCACTTGGTTAAGGAATATCTCATCTAGTCTTTGCCACACTTATAATCCCAAGAAATAGTGTAGTAAACATCAATCCTTCTTTTTGAACCTTGAAGTGAGCTCCCTCTTGCACCCATCTATGAGCTTCACATCTCTTGTAAGAAAAATGTCATCAGCATATAGTACCAACATTAAGGAGAAACCATCTTCAACCTTGTATTAAAGGTTGGGATCTACATTACTCTTGGTAAATCCCAATACATTAAATAACTCTCTATTGAGGCATACCATGCCCTGAGTTCCTACTTAAGCACATACAATTTTTTCTTCAATTTACAAACATGTATTCTTGCACATGGATCGCAAAACCTTCTGGTTGTTCTATCTACACTTATTCATCAATTACACCATTCTGGAAGATAGTGTTTACATCCATCTGGTGTAATTTCCATCCCATAACATAAGAAATAACAATGATATATCTAATATAAGTGTACCTAGACACTGGGAAAAGTGTTTCATTATAATATTTTTCCTCTTTCTGGGAGAATCCTATAGCCACAAATATAGCCTTATACTTTTCTTTGATGCCATCTGCAATATGATTGATCTTGTAGACCCATTTTGAATTCACCACTGACTTTTCTTATGGTATCATAACCATATCCTACACATCATTTGTCATGATGGATTGGTACTCTTCCATTATATCATCCTTCTAGACTTGTTGTTTTGTGGTTTCGTCATAAGTGGAAGGTTCTGAACCAATGATATTACTCATTAACGCTACATAGCAGGAAGAATTGTGTGGTCTCTTACTCTCTTTCAAGGAACCTTTGTGAGCTACATGTTTTTCTAATTTTTGCAATGTGTTTCAGAGCAATACTCGTCTCTTCTTGATGATTGTAACCGCATTGGGTGGATCTACCAATATCTCTAGCTCTATTGTCTCATCCTTATCTTGTAGGATATGTTCTTCAAGAGTAGATTCAATCATCATTGTATACTTGGGATCCTCTTTCACCTCTCTTTCCTCATCCATGTGAGGCTCTCTATATTTCCTAAAAGCTACTTCTACACCAAGGTGAAATCTTTTCTAATCTCAATATTTTTCTACTTCTAGATGTATATTTTATAAGATTTTGAAGTCTCACTGTATCCAACAAAGGTACCCTTCTTTCCTGAAGGCTATAGCTTCATTCTCTTTTCCTTTAGGACATATATGTACACTAGATAACCAAATATCCTCAAGTGGTTGACTTCTGGTCTCTTCCTAGTGAATACTTCTCATGTTGTATTATTCCATTATATCTTATGAGGACTTATATTTTGAACATATACAAATTTTTTGGATGCTTTTTCCCACAAATACATGGGTAAGTTCTGGTCATGGATCATTTCTTTAGTTGCATCTACAATTGATCTATTTTTTCTATCTGCAAGTCGATTTTGTTGTGGGTTGTAGGGAGTTGTCAGATTCCTCTTAATCCCTACTTCTCTGCAAAGTTATTTGAACGCATTTGAGGTGTATTCACCTCCATTATCGGAGCTCCAAATTTAATCTTTCTTTCTAGGATATTTTCTACTAAATCCTTGAATTCTTGAACTTACTTAGAAACTCATATTTTTCCTTCAAGAAATGGATGCACGTTTTGCATGATAAATCATCAATAAAAATGACATGATATAAAAATTTACTTATATATGGTATGTAACAACCCTGGTGAACATTCCATGTAATAAAAGTTAATAAAGGAAAAATAATAACCACAGTTGATGGGATACTTATTCCAAGTTGAATGTCAAGAAAAACATCCTAGTGTGGGTGTTCATTGGTTTATTATGGCTAAGGAAATTGAGAAAGGAAATGGATAAGGCTTTGGAAAGGAAAATTGACATTTTTGGCACATTTTCTTATGAAAAATATTGAAATTGGGAGAAAAGGAAGGTGAAAGGTCATAGGTTGCATGTGAGGAGGAAAATGAAGGAAAATAATGGGAAATGAAGAAAATAGAGGCCTAATTGGTAAAAAGGCTTATGAGGATCATTTGGTACCTTTTTGTCAGTTCAATTTTGGAGCTCTCTTATTATTCTCTCTCTCTCTTTCTTGGAAACTTAGAGTTTTTATGGAGAACTTTGGCATTGGATCAAGAAAGGAAAAGAAGGAAAGAGGAAGGAAGGAGCAAGCAAGAAAGAGCAAGATCAAGAAACTACAACATGATTCCTTAAATGTATCAATTTTCGTGTGTGTTTTCCTTGCTAGATTTGGCATGAATGGCATTGGATGTACTTCTTTACTGTCATGGGATGATTTTTTCCAGGTGTGACAATGTTTTCAGCCTAGCCTTTCCATTTTCGGATAGCCATGGTGTGATGGGGTTCTCATGTTTTTGTTGAGTTCGATTACCAGATGGATTCGAAGCTCAGTGAGGTGGATCTCTAAATAATAGAACACATGGCCTAGCAATCCCTGAACCGGACTGTGGGTTGTGGTAAAGATAGATTTTGTGTTACCTCGATGGGCCTAGGAATCCTGAACCAGTTAAAGGAGGGATATACGGTAAATCCTAGGGTTGATTTCCCTTGATTACACCTAGGAGTCCTTATTAATGAATGGCAGTAGATATGGTAAATCCTAGAGGGTGGACTCTCGATTTAGGGCCTAGTGATCCCTACATCGGACTATGGATTGCGTTAAAGCCTGAGAGACTAGGAGATAGGAAAATTACTCATGGTGTAGGTGGAGAAATATGGTGGCATCCATGCTTGTTTTGGCTTAGTGATATGGTGGATATCATGGTAAAGTCTCTTATTACATTTTTATTGTGTTAGCCCAGTGCTCCAGTATGGATTACAGTAAAGCCTGATTTCTATTGATTAGGGTGAGGTGGTTCAGCCTTGGTATTCTCTGGTTGGTTATTTTGGTTTGCGTCCCACATTATTTCTTGGAATATGACATGGGGGTGAATGGATGAAGAGAGAATTGGCTTAGCCATTCTATTATCGGGTGGAACGTGGTAGTCCCATTATGGGTTGGCTTTTGTACTCATTAATAAGAGGTTCTTTCCTTGATATCGTATGTGTAAATGCACTAGTGTATATGTGGATTCTATGGCTAATGTATACTTAATATTTTTGTTGTTATTATGATAGTTATAAGCATGTTTTATGACAATGATGATGTATGGCTCTCCCCATTTTTTTTGTAAACGAATGAATAATGTATCTATGACCTAATAGATGAAAATGTAGATAATGATATAAGGGAACAATGCTTCTTAGTGATTCTTAGTCAAGTATGAGACCCCTATGCTCAAATCTTTTGTTTACAACTGTATATTACATATTTGTGACATCTTTGACGAAATTCCTCTCATGGCTAGTAGGGGTCTAGTCTAGACCATGTCCTTGTTTTTGCAAATGCATCATTGTTATGTTGTGTAAATTTATTTCCAAAAGTATTATTGAGTTCTGGGCAGTGACTTGGGCTTTGGGCCTGAAAAACTAGCTCAATTCCCAGAGACACAAGCACAACACTGGATAGAAAAGTCCTTGGACACATGCATACCCATGTTGTGGGAGTGTGCAAAGCCCCCTGGATTCTTGCTTTTCCATATCAAGGGAGTGTCTTGGGGTTTAATGGTCTAAAAATTCATTTGGTATCAATGGCTGGTTACCTGAGTGGTTGGGATGGCTCCTGGGAGTTTTGTTGCTGATGTGGAAGGTTTGTATGGTGTGTTTTCATCGATTCCACTTCCTTAAGGTCACCTACGAGGCTGAATCTGATTATAGTGGCCTCTCATTGTATATTTACCTTGTTTGGTTGGTTACATTGGTAGATGTGGGATGAGGGTGGCACAGAGTGGTATTAGAGGTTGGTGCTTTCTTTGGAACATAAATGAGTGGTATCAGAGCATGGTTCACCCCTTGGACTGGATGGGTGGTGTGCATTGGTCATGTATTCATGTTGTTTTCACGTGTGTTAATCATCTTTGTAATCTATATCCTTGTTGTATATGCATGGTGTCAATCATGGTTGTAGTGATGTCACCATGTGAAAGAGGATGTTGTTGTTGTGAAGTGTGTCATCATGAGTGTGTGATTGGTTACATGTTGTTTATGCTTGCATATTGTCAATGTACATTGGTATGGTTTTTGTTTCATGCATAAGGTCATGATATGTGTAGTTGACATGGTCATGCATTGATGACTGGACTCTAGCTAGAATGATGGTTATATTCTTATATTCTTATGTGTTATATTTCTATATGTTGTCACGATTATGTTATACTGTGTTACGGTGATTTTTTGATCATGCAGACGAGGTATCCTCCCCGAATTATGCTAAGGTACATTGGTTTATTATGATTTGGTTTAGCTGACATAGTATGCTTCATAGGAAAGAGATCAAAATGACTAGCAAGATGGTATACTACAAAGATTCTTCCTATGAATTAGATAAGCAGTGTGGTGTTCGGAACTCTTCTGATTTGGCAGACATTTAGAAGCTTGAAGGAAGAAATAAGGAGTTGTAAGGTAGACAATGAAAAAACCATGTAGGAACAAGAGAAAAATGTAGAGGTTAATGCAATACTCCTTCAGAGTTTGTTAGAATTGCAGCAACAAGTGCAACTTCGGATCAACCATGTATAAGAGGATAGAACTAATGGGGCATATGGTAGTAGGTCTCATGGTGGTCATACACTGGATAGAGATGACACAGTTAGAGATGGCAAGTTGTTGGATGCTTTGGATAGGAGAGGTGATGGATACAAGTACTACTCTAGTTTTGGTTCTAATAGGCATTATGATCATCATCGTTATCATCCTTATAGGCAGAGTGATAGGGGATACTTTCCAGATGAATTTTAAAAAGAAAATCCACCTACCTTTGATGGAGACTTGAAGAAACCAGAAGATGCAGGGACTTGGATACATCGGATAAACAAGTTCTTTGAGTTGCATGAGTACATGGAAAACATGAAGGCCAAAATGGTTATCTTCAGCCTGAAAGGTAAAGCATATATCTAGTGGGAAGATGTGAAGTGGGTCATAGACATCAGGATGGAGGAATTGAGTTGGCATGAGTTCAAGAGGCTTTTCAGGAACAAGTACTTGTCAGAAAGGTACTACGATAGTAAGGCTAAAGAATATTATGAGCTAAAGATGAAATCAATGATAGATGAAGAATACATGGCTAAGTTCCTAGAGGTATTGAGGTATGTACAATATCTTAAACGTGAAAAGGCTAAAGTTCAGAGATTTGTTAGTGGTTTTCCATTAGAACTTAGAGATCTGATTGACTATGACGAGCCTCGATCATTGAGGAAGTTATTGAGAAATTGAAGCTATGAATAGTCAAAGAATAAGAATGAATCTCAACAAGGATGGAAATGGAAGGATAAGGATAAAGGTAAGGGGAAATGGCAATCGAAAAGAGCAAGGCCTTAGAATGCAGAAGAGAAAGAAAATGTGGAACCAGAAAAGAAGTTCAATGCAACTATACGTGGACATTGATCACATCATCAACATATGGGTAATGGTACTAGATGGTTGGAGTGTTGGACACACGATAAGGAACACCTTAAGAGAGGTTGTCCATAGAATTAGGGTGGTCAGAGCATTCCTCATATCTATGCAACGCTCAACAACAAATAGGAAGGCCATCAGGCATCTATTATTGAGATGGACAGTAGCTTTGTGATTAAGTGGTCTCTATTCTGATTTAGCTTGGAGCTAATTATAGTTATGTAAGTCCTAACTAGGTGGATTATTGTGGTTTGAATAAAGAAGTGCATGCAGAATCTTGGTTAGTGTAGATGGCTACAGGTACAAGGAAGTAAGTTCATCATTGGGTAAGATCTTGTGCATTTGATTTGAATTGCGTGCTTACCACAACACATTTTAATGTATTACCATTGGGATCATACAGTATGTTGTTAGGCATGGATTGGTTGTACCTTCATAGGACCGAGGTGGATTGTTATGACAAATCCATTGAGTGCTTGGTGACAATTGGGAACCAAGAGTCTTACAGGGAAAGAAGAAAGCCATGCCAGTTGTTAGTGTCGGTCTTGAGCCCTCCATCGGTGATCAACAGCTCTTTGCATATGCATATGTAGGTGTCTCATTAGCATCAATTTTGCATCCCATTAGGCATGCCATAACACTGATGGAGGAGCTGGTCTTTGTTCCCTTCTTGGCTTTGCTGGATCAGGTCATATCATGTGAATGAGCTTGTGTTACACTTGTTTATTTTTGTCTTGAAATTCCAAGTCTAGGTCTAGGGTTTCGGTCAAAATCACTGCAAGGTCATGAGTCAAAGGTCTAATAGTCCCCAGCAAGCCGGAAGGAGGTATGTAAATATGTTCCAGTGATATTTTTCATCAGCTACAGCTCATTTATACCTTGGATTTAAAAACTCTGTTTTTAAACCCAAGGTCATGTGAAATTTGCAAAAATAAGGAAAATTTTCAAAAATTTTCAGAATGCCGGCAATAACCCTGATTTCCTCGCCAGAGTCCATCAGATAGTCAACCTGCAAAAAGAACAAAGTGAGAGCACTCAAAAGATCAATTTCAGGCAAAGTGAAACTTAAAACAGTGTTAAAATGAATGTCAAAACATACAACATTAGAAAGTGGGTTTGATGATTTAATTTTTTCTAATGTGGGCCTATAAAGACTAAAGTTCCCTCTTCATAGCCTCATTATGCATTTGCAAGCTTGCAAAACACAAGAGAGAGCTCAAAGAGGGCGATTTGCAGCAATTGGGTCATTTCCAAGGGGCGCGACCACTCGAACCTGGGGCGCGATCAGTTGGGCGAGGCGCGACCACTCAGCGCCACTCCTACAGTGCGTTTTCAGAAGGGGCGCGACCACTCGAACCTGGGGCGCGACCACTCGGCCTGAGTTTGCCAGAAACCCTCCAAATCAATTAAATCGCCCTCCCAAGTGCCAAATCGATCGAGGTAGGCTCTAAATTCATCAATGATGCTAAGGGATGATTGAATGATGATGTGTCTAATGGTTTTATCCTTTAAGATTTGCAAGAGAATTGGTGAATTTGGCTGTTGTTAATGTAGGCATTATGCTAGGGTTTGTGTGTTTTCTCAAGGTTTTAACTCCCTCTTATCCCATCCTTGTTTCCTTTTAAATTACATTCACAAATGTTAATACATGTTTATCTCTTATTTCATTTGCAAGAAATGCTAAATTTCCCATCCCATATTCCTAAAAAAAAATCTATCCCTCCCCAAATCCCTTTACAAAACCCTAATGCCACTCATATTCCACCCAAACCCTAATACCCTCCCCACAGCAAACAAACTAAATGAACCAACAGCAAGGAAAACAAAAGAATAACAAAAAAAATATAAAAAATATTATGTGAAAAGAAAGATAGCAATAATATGCCAAAATGACCAAATATGAAACAAAAGAGATATTGTTGTGTATAAAAAAAAGAGGCAGGCTGCTGTTATGATATTCATAAAAAAAGAAAAATTAAAAAATGCAGCTGTATATATTTAGAAAATGGACATATTGCTGTGGTTATGGTCTACAAAATAATGTTGTTGTGTCTCCCAAAACCAAACCATGTTTTCCCTTTTTCTCTTTTCCTTTTGAAGTTGTCAATCTCCTTTTGACAAATTTGTAAATAAAGCCCTCCTTCCCCTACGACCAAATGTACATGAATCCCTTTCAAATAACAGAGTTTGCTTCATGATGTACATTAAAGGACAACAACTCAAATGAACAATGTTGTCCCATACCCCTGTTGAAATGTATGTCCTTTCCCTTGGTTACCATCATACATGTTTTCCCTTATGATAAAATCCTAATAGAATGTTTCGTTGCAAATGATTTCCTAATGATGGAAGATGAGATGATGTATTTAACATTTTGTGAATTATCCATAAAAATCCCTGTTTTTATATATTTTCCCATTCCTTATTAAAAATCCCTCCCCTAACATTTCCCTTATGATTTTTTCCCCTTGAAAACAGCATACTTCTCAGCATTTTTGCAGGCAGAGGTAGCAGTTCTATTTATCTTTCAGCTTGCCCATCTTGCTCCAAAACCATGTCAGACAACGAGACTTATGAGAAAGGTGATGACCATTCATCATCTACAGAGGTTGAGGTACAGAGGAGGCCTCATAAGGGTGGAAAGGGCGGTCATCACAGGTTATTGGGCAAGGATGCATGTTTGCAAGGCGAAGATGAAAATGTTCCAAAGAAGGTTGTCCGAGGTCCGCAAGAGGAATAAGAAGACCAACCCGCTCAGTATCTTGGCCGAGGCTTCTCTCACTCACCATGATACTCATTATCTTCCTCCTAGCAGCAAACCCAAGAAATTTTGAGAATTTTGAGGCATTTTTGACATTTTT
>APFE030389245.1:38039-75907 GCA_000404065.3 Pinus taeda
GGGATTCTATGGGGCACAGTAATAACAATATGGGGGCAATAGGGGCACAACAATATTAATAAGGGGTACAACTACAATAGTAATGGGGTAATCACTAGTATTATAGGGACCCAACAGAGATCATGAAATCTCCAAGTGGAACAAGAACTAGCATAGAGAAGACACTAATCAAAATCCCAGAAGTTGACTCACCCACCTACAATCATCTATATATGGATTCCTCATCCTTGAGATCTAGAGGCTGGAATTTTGTCTTTTGTAAGGAAGTACTGTTGATTTCTCTGTGCAACATTGTATTGTTGGGTGATCTAAGCTTTTCATGAGGTGAAGAGGGCTTTCATGCTGGGAAGATGGCGCTGGGTCAGACCAATGGGTTGTAATCCTCTCTTCTACTACTTCTATCAATAAAGCTATTTGAGTTTTCCTCCATGCTCTTGTGTATCTCTGAATCTTGTATTGATATATGCATTTGTATGGTTAATATACATCTGATCCTATATTGTTTATGGTTATAGATCTCTATGCTTTGATGGTATTATGTTGCTTTGACTCTGTAGGTGTTCTTTGAATCGGGACAAGTAAGGAAGGAGTGGCGAAGCTCTGTCAAAGGGGAGAGGAAACAAGTAAGGAGCCAAATGAAATACTGAGATTGGTACTCTCTGCTTCTGTCCCATCTATCTGTCATAAAGGAAAACAAAAGTAACCTTAGTTTGTTTGTTTCTAAGATAGCTACCCGTCTTAGTGGGAGTAGCAGCTCTAAATGGACACTAGTTTTTCCGATAACAAGGTTTACAGTATGAAGCAGCGAAAATGACTTATTTGTTTTATTTGCAAAGTCAAGGGTTGGCGGGGGTTTTTGGATTTTGGGCGGATGATGTCAGCAGCAAGTGATTTGACATTTTTGTCGTATATGCGAAAGGCGATAAGTGGTTCCATATCGCACCGCTTTTGGGGAAGGGTGGTAATAGACCTCAAGCCAGCGATTCCATAGATAGTTTCACGCGTGGCGGAGGCACTGTGCAAAAACTGCTTTGTGATCACACGCTAACGCGCAGTCACAAAGGTTCGCACGATATTCATAATAGCCATCAGATCTTGAGGACCTGATCAGATGGTTGACGGGAGGTGCAATATGATGGGGTTTAACATAGGCGGGCCCGACTTAATTAAGGGTTAATTTAATTATATCGGGAGTGGTGTGATAGGTCGGGGAGGTTATTAATTAACCATGAGGGTTAATTAATCCCATATTGACACAGCGGGGGATTTAAGGGTTGTTAATTAGTTGCAGATCAACTAATTAATCCTGATTAAGGATGATTTATGGTTATAGTTAACCAGGGGTGGGATATATAGAAATTGGGGTTTTTTATATATTTAATAATAAAGGAGGGGGTAAGCGTTATGTGGGAATTATATAATATAAGTTAAACGTTAATATGATAATGAAATGAACAAGCACCAAGTATAAAAAACATTTAATGAGTGTATTTAACTTAGGCTTAAGTGAAAAAAGGGTTTTTATGAGAAATATATGTAATTTTCCTAAGCAAAATAGGATTTTACTTTAGGAAAAGACTTGTGAAGGTGAGTGAATGATTTATGAATGATTTTAAATACTTAGTCTTTACAAATTATTGGGCCAAGGGTCCAGTCCCTCCAGAAGTCAGAGAAATACTCTGAGCCCCTCTAATTTAGCAAATACCTTAGTATTTAGGGGAAATTAGTGAAAGTTTAGGGAAAATAAGAAGGGGAATTAATTATTTGACTTTGCTTTGCTTGAGAATTTTTCAATGCACTGTATGCCTTGGCCTTGTGATGAAAGTAAAAGATTAACACATTTAGAGTCATCATTCATCATATATCACTCTACAACATCATCTACCTACCCTACCTACTTTAACCTAGAATTTTCACTTCTTTATTTGGGTGCACTTAGACTGGCAAACCCTTATCAAGTTTTCCTTTTCTTTTACATAGCAAAGCATATCTATGTCTACACTTATTACATCCAAGGGCTCAGATTAAACTGTTGAGCTCCCTTTTTTACTCTACCTATCTACTTATCTACCAAGATTACACTGTTTGGTCAGATATTTATTCTCTATTTCTACAACATAAAATTGAAATATGAATTAGCCAAGTTTAAATTGTTTGACTATTCATGAATTGTAGCATAGGTGACAAACTGCACACAATTGTTTATTATACAATAGTAAAAAGTAGTGGCATTTAAACTTGCACACTTTCCTGGTTTTTCTTTTTTGTTGGGGTTCATTTTCTTTCAATTTTTTGACCATCTTTTATTCTTTTTACCCTTTGATTTTTCTTTTAAGGTATACCCTCTTTACATTTTTTAAGTTTTTTTTTTTTGGAAAATATGGAAAACCTTTGCAACAAGAAAAGGTATGAACATATTACATAACTCATCAAGTCAATCATGACATATGACACCTATTGGTATAGGGGCCTAACAAATAGAAGGATCATCTCTTGCTTTAACAAAAAAAAATATTGGCTTATAGTTAAAAATATATTCATAACAAAAAAACCATTTTAATGCGTGTTCATAAAATGTCTAAGCATATGTTATGTAAAATATTTTAATTTCAACTATGTATATATTGTTTATTGTTTTAGAAAAATTATGTATATATCATAATAAATCCAAGTTTAAGTGATGTGCTTTATATTTAATTCAAAAACGCAATTTAAACAATGAAAAATTACACATTCTATTTTGCACTCTAAAAGAAGTTTGCACCTGAAGAAATTTGAGCCCCCTCAAATCGTGTTAGATTCGTGCTTAAGATGGATCTATACTAGTAAATAAAATATTTTAATTTTTTGAATCATTGACCGGAGAATCCACAGTATGAACATTTTTATACCAACATTTCAAATCCCAAATGGGATCCATCATCAATCTGCTCTTCTTTTATCATCATTCTCAAACCCTGATGATGGATCCCATTTGGGATTTGAAACGTTGGTATAAAAATGTTCATACTGTGGATTCTTCGGTCAATGATTCAAAAGATACAAACCACATATCTCTTAATTCCAAAATATTTTAATATCAATTATGTACATATACACACATATATAACATTTTATTAGTTAAGAAAGTTTGATATGGATTTTATATATAAAGAGAGAGAATTCTTATTGGTTTAATAGGTTTTTTTAGGGAGATTTGTAATTCATTTATTTTTTAATATAGATTTGGCACGTAACAAATTAAATATTAAAAAAATCATAACTAGAAATTTCCCCTAAAGGTACAAATATACGCTGAAGGAATAGAATATTTGTGTTTGTCCAGTCCAACCCCACAGAAAGACACCTTTGGTGTAATTACACTACTTACTCAAGATAAATGCATTAAGCCAATAGGGAATGACTTTAGTTAATAATTTTTTGAGTCAAACTTTCTTGGGTGTAGATTAAAAAAATCAACACCAAGAAGTCAACTAAAAAATCAAGAAAAGAGTAATTCACTCCATAGTATTGTAATGTAAGCCCTTTGCTATGACCTTCCGCCAACGTTTCGGTGACCAACTTGACATACATTTAAATGACGAGCACATGTCCATCAAAATCATTTGTCAAATGTCAAATTGTTTTGGTCCAATGAAATTAATTGGATTAAATATTTATGTAAGTCCTCACTTGGAAATATTGTTTTGGTCCAATGCAATTAATTGGATTAAATATTTATGTTTTTAAGTCCTCACTTAAAAGCTATCAGGGTTCAAGATTCAATATTAGCCTTGATGTATTCCATATTTATGTGTCAATATGTTTATTTGATGTTGTTGTTCACTTATATGTTTTAAAATTTGAAATTTATTTTGTATTTTTTAATGATTTCCATGTTTTGTCAAAAACATTTGTGATGATGTGAAGATGTTGTATTCCTGGCCCTCACTAATTTTTTGTTGATGTCGAATTTTTCAACAATGGTTTTGATAGACACAAGAAGATAAAATTTCACTTTCACCAAAATTCATGTAGTGTTGAACCTAATTAAGAGTTGGACTTGCCAATTTTACGATATTATCGAGAAGTTGTATAGTTGGCCCCTCGTTGATTTTTTGCCAATGCCAATTTTTTCAACAATCATTTTCATAGACATAAGGAATAATATGGAATCTCACTTGTAATATAATTCGTGTAGAGTTGGACTTAAGTAAGAGCTTGGCTGAAAGGATTTTCCTAGAATATGAAGGTACTATTTGGACTCATCCTTTAGATTATGAGAGCACAACATTCAGAATCAAGATGTTGAACCTACCAAAAAGCATGTCATTTAATTGATGCTTGTCCAAAATGGGTACTAAAAATAGAGAGGAATTCAAACCATGTATATTCTCCTCAGTTAAGGAATATATGTAATACATAAAATTTGGTTGGAACATAAGGAAACAAGGAGAAAGAGAGTCAGATGAAACAACTTTTAATGGAAAGGAAAAGGAATCCCAGTAAAAGAAACACCCAAGGAGCCTTTAGAAACAAAAAAACCTAACAGATTAGGAGGAATCAGACGAAGAAGATGCAATTTTGACTAAAATAATTGAAACATGACCTTTGAAATCCAATATCACATCACGATTCCTCCAAGAGAAAGTAATTACAAAGAATCATCCAAACAAGGAGTAAGTAAAATTTGAGTCTCACCAAAGTTGTTTTTCAAGCTTGGAGGGTTACTCTTCCAGGTTTAAAGGTTCATTGACCTTAGAAATCTCAGTAAGTTGTAGCCAGCTACAAAGAATTAGTTTAGACATGAGTAACGGTAACTTCCTGCCACTAAGATTTTCATCTACAAGTTTAGCTGAGGTGAGCTTGTGTTGTCGGACAAGTATTTTGAAGTCTCCTTTTCTCAGTACAAAAATCAATCCTTGATATCTATTGGAAATTTTCAATTGTATATTGGAATTATCAGTTCCTATAGGTACGACTAAACCATTTGGTAATTTTTCTATTTTAATATAAAACCATTTTTTCAAGTTACACAAACACACCATTCGATGTTCATGATAGTATGATATTAAAGAGCCACGAGTCAAAAACATTTAAAACATGAGATAAAAAAAAGATACAAAATGTGTTCTAAAAGCTACATGATCTACAAAATTAAAATAAAAAAGATTTCATCCAATTCCAATGGTCATGTTTGATATTAAATACATACAAGCATCAAATATTAACAACTGAAACCTGCAACACATTCGTTCAAGAAATATCGACCCAAAATTTTCTAGATGAGGCATATATGAGCCAAAACCAAGATGGTTGGCCATTTCAAAATTCAATCATAAAGTATTACATTGTTCCTATTTAAAATAAGCAATATGACCTCTGTCTAAGCTCAGAATGGTGACTTTCATTGGAATTTTGACTACAAATATGCCTATATGATAGCCACTTGAAATAAACATTATCAAGAGGCGATCTATATTTTCACGAGTGAGCAATAACAAAACAAAGTATTAAATTCTGAATACAAATTATGCACAATGAATTGTCGAAGCACTTGATGCAAATCTCTCTTCTTTAGCAAGAATGTCAAATTAGTATATGGATTCATAGCATTAATGAATTCACCATAAACCAATCTCTTCTACTTCTTTGCTCTTGTTCATTGTTTCCACATATATTGAAAAATTGCAGGAAAATATATTTAATTTAAATTCAGAATGGTACAAGATATCGCCTAAACAAGCTTCTTATAAGTTGATCGAGCTCCATTATTGTTACATGTCTCCAATAGAATAATAAAATTTTGGAGATATAATTCAAAATAATTGATTAAGATCAATCTATTGTCACCCTAATGAGAGACTCAAATTAAAAATTCCAACTCATACCCTGTAATGTGAAATTTCCATGGAAAAATGATATTTGATTATTTTATTGTTTCATTCACATTGAAAGCATGTATTGAGCCAATGACTACTCAAATTACTATCAATATAATCATGTTCCTCTGAATGACTAGTTTTTTTGTACATGTATCTAGATGTATATATGTACCTATTTCCTGGAAATCCAAATTACCCCATGTTATCCAACTAGAATAAATTGCCTAACATTATTCATCTATGATGAACTGATTGTCATTACTTGTTCCTTTCCTATAACCATTAGAAACAAGAGTAACTATTAGTTGTTGCATGTTCTTTAAAACATGAGTTATAATACGATTGAGAGAGAGACCTTGGCCAGTTATGTCACTCCCCTGACATAATATTTGTCCAATAATGCCAAGCAAGAGAGAAAACAATTGTTGTTGACCTTGAGCTAGTTGTTTTTGTAATTGCAACATTTGTTTCTTGTGCTCGATTTTCAAGTTCAACATTATTTCCATCCATTCCATTTCCACTCTCTCCCTCTTTTCTTCCAGGGATCTCCATCTCTTCCTTTCTTCCTTCCATTTTTCATGATCCATAAAATTTCTTTCCCAATCTCACTATATTCTCACTCTCTCCATTTCTTCTCTATCTTTTTCTCATATTATTTCCCTGTCCTCTCTTTCTCTCTGTCATTGTTCCCTTTCTAACTCTTTCACCCTCTATGCTTCCTCCTTTAGCATCACCCTCTAGTCCATATGAATTCCTCTTTATCTTTATCTCTCTCCTCTTGTCTCATTTCATGATCCCTCAACTCTGCAAACTAGTGTTGATACCTAATTTTGGACTTCCAATTTTGTAATATGCTATACAAAGTTCCTTTCCTCTGTCGTGCCTGATCACGCCTAAATTGACCACCAGTAACCTTGTCTTACTAGCATGTTTTACTATCATGACCAAAAGGGGAGGACCACTAAGTTTTTATTTGAGATATACATTGAATCCATCATTTGAAGAAAAAATCATATGCTTTGGATTGCGTTGATGTTCATAATGTTAACTGCATTAAATTATGATATTTGATTCATCACAAAACAATACAAAAGGCATATGGATTTCAAGGGTTTTATGAATGAACTTGTTTTATGTATCATGACACTGTTTGTTGCATTACACAGTTAGAGAGTTAGAGAACTAGCATTTAAAACAAAAAAATACGACAGAGTGTTGGAAAACTTTCACATGCAATTGATATATATGATGAAAGAGATTTGATGTTATGGAAAATGGGTCGTTGCTATTTGATAATTGCTATATGGTTAAATTGGGTCAATATGTATATGGTTAAATTGGGTCAATATGTGGATGGAAATTTATAATCATATGCACTTCAACTATGATATATTTTGTACATACCATATGCCTAGCAGACTTCATTGAACATATATATATAACAGTGCTATATCAAAGACCCATGTAGATGTCATAGGGTTTTGATGGCAATCATGTTATAGTGTTGTTGTGAACTTTTCAAAATGAATGTGGGACCTTTCCACACTCCATTTGTGATTTGACAATAATTACAACCCTAGCTGACATGTCAGGAAATGGAATATTGTTGGGTTTTCAATGCATAATAGTTTGCAAAGGTTAAATGAGCTATTTGTTTAGAATTTAATTGTGAGTTGATATTCCCGACCATTTATTACATGATCTTGAGAATCACGAGCATTTCATGTCATATTAATTCCCATTTCTAATTTGATCAATGGTGACAATGTAGTTTGAATTTAATCTACGGCTCGAATGGATTGGGGTTTTTCGTTTTACTCTGTGGCTTGTGAAAATCATTGTCATTTAGAAATTTGGAAAACTGTCAGTTGGAAATCATTGTCATTGTCAGTCTGAGGGAAAACTGTCAGTTGGAAATTGATATTATTGAAATTTTGTTGCTCAAGCACAATCTAGGTAACCCTATGGCTAATTACGCAATTTGTGTATGTTTGGTCATTGTTTAGTTTGCTTCCTTGTGCTTTATCCATTCCAATACTCATGTAACATTGTTAGTTGCTATTTAAAGTTGCTATTGTCACATTAATTTCTTCGAAGGCCCAAGACAAGATGCCTTTTTCCCCTGCTGTTTAATTCTGTATATAATACTTATTCTTTCCAGAATTTCTCTTGCATTTGATCAAAAATGATGAAAGGGGTTAAAACCCTTTTTAGTAATTCTAGCAGTAAAAAAATAACTTGTCAAAATCTTATGTTATGAGATATTTTATTCCATGCAAAGGTTTTGGGCTCATTTCAAAATTGTTAAAGCAAATAAATATTGCATGGTCTTTTCATGAAACTTGTGATTACACTTGTATGTATTTTCATAGAAATACTTTGTTTTCCCATATTCGTTTTCTCAGCCTGACTTTTGCACATAGTATAAATGGTTACATTTTAGCATAAGACATTCCATGTCATTTCTTATGTGTTGCAAGTTTTCTTTCTTGTAATATATCAAAGGTTTTTGTGATGGCTCTATCTCTTGGCCTATTCAAGCAAAGAACATATTTATTGCATGCTAGTATACGAAGGCCATCTTGTGGCATTATGGTTGTAAATGTAAACCTTGCAAGCGAATCACTTTTCTTTGTTCCTTCATTCATGTTTCGATTTATGAGAAATCATTTTACCTTAACCATCATTAAACCGTACTAAACCCTAACCTAGTTTACAAAGTAAATAAAAAGTGGAATTCTCTCATCAATCTTTCAATATATGTATATAGTTCTTTTGGAAAAGGGAGAAAAAAATATATGTATATAGTTCTTTTGGAAAAGGGAGCAAAAAAATATATGTATATATCCCTCTGCTACAAATTTGATTCCAAAAAAAAAAATTGAAAGAAAAGAGAACAAAAAAAAAGGAGGAAAAGTAAAGAGATTTTGTGGTAATGAAAGATGCACCCTTTATAAGGAAATTTTATATATCATCATCTCATTGGCATTTCAATTGTTTCCCTCTTGCACTCTTATTTCTTCGAAACTTTGTTTTGTTCATTTTTCTCTTGAGCATATGAGAAGTATCTTGTCTTTGACTAACATTGTTGAATTGTAGTAGTTTTAAGGTGAAATGTGTTGTTGATGATTTCGTATTTTGTGTTTTCTATGTATTAATTTAGTTTTTTTTCATAAATCAGTTCAAATTCTGGAGGACAGGGTAGAGGCAAGGGTGAAATAAATAAGCCTCAAAGATAGTGGGACTCGAGCAAAAACAAAAATATTTAATTCTCAGTTCACTTCAATGCATATTCTAATGAATTCCACCAATTGGCCACCACTGGACATATGAATTTATGGTCCCCTAAGTTCTCTTATATTCCGCCTGTTTATAAAATATCTCACCTCCATCTTTGAGATCACATCCTAGCATTCAAGAAATTCCTGAGGCTGATCATGATCTTGCACTAGTGAATAATAATGATGGATGAAACCCCATTGGAACTTTGTATGAAAAGTCAAAGATACTTGGGGAGCTCTCCCCAAAATTCCTTTTACTATGTCTAGTCCTCAATTAGATACCCATGCTTCCTCATCACCTTTTGAAAGACCCAGTTCCAATATGTATGCTGAAAATGTATCATCCCTTGTTGGTTCCAGTCAAACGCATCATGCTCGCAAACTTCTTGTTATCCCACTCACTGATCCTGTTGGATTTCATCCTTTGTCTAATACTTCCACTATAACTTCCCCTGAAGAAGTTATTTTTCACAAAATAAATTCAAAACCAATTCCTAATATTATAGATTCTATCTCCAAATATGTTACAGACCAACAACAAAGTGAAGCATAGAAACGTCATTTCTTGATGGAAGGATTTATAAAGGATTCAAAGAATAATTTAGTCCCATTTACATATAAATTATGATATGTTGTTATGGATTTGTGACAGGGATGTTTAATGGGTTACATTTGAAATTTCTTTAATTGGAATATTTTGGTGGTGAATACAGTCATAATATTTTAGACTATTTATTTTAATCAATTTATGCACAATTTTGACTTAAAAGGGAATTGGACATTTCAAAAAATTATTACGATGATGACCTCATTATGTTTTTTAGGTATGAAAATATTGATATTATGGTTGAAGTATTATGTGATGTAGGCACATTTTCATGTAATATGTCATTATGCATTTGATATATTAAGCATTTGAGGTCAATGTATTATGGATGTCATTCCTCCCTATTTCGATTCATTGACTACTTTTAAGGACCCCACACTTTTGTCTTACCTTTATTAATTAATCCTAATTGTTTTAGTTAAAGAAAAATTTATGCAATTGTTTATCTTGGCTACATCATAAGTTGATGTGATTTAATTGTTGGACAACCATTAAAGTTTAGCTGGTGTGTTTAAGGAATCGGTTTTTATCAAAATTAAATGGGTTGCAAGAAGAGGTATGTAGGCCCGGTATGATTGAGAGATCACTCACAAGGTAGTCAGGATGAGGCAATAAATGTGAGCTAGAAAAGAAGTCAAGGAAGGAAGGAAAGAGGGAATTTTTTCATCCAGAGAGCGACCATTCAAGCAACATTCCACATGGAGCAGAGTAGGAACTCGCAAAAAAAAAGTGAAAAGAAGAAAAGAGAAGTGAAGGGGATTGGTCTTTTGGTTCCTTGGAGGCTATGGGTTGAGATATTAGTCCCTACAGTCCTGTAATAGCTTGGGTTCCCCAGAGGCTATGGGTTTTAATAGAAATATTTGGATCCATGTAACATCTTGGGCCCCTTGGAGGATGTGGGTTGAGATAGTAATATTGGGATCCCTAGACAGCCTGGGAAGAGATCAGTATTTGAGTTAATACCTACAGAGGTTATTCCTGAAGGTTTTTTCATTTACGCTTTGGTGTTGCAATGGATTATGGACTTCATAAAAATAAGGTGAATCCCTGGTATTACTCTTGAGGGAGGAGGTGGTGAATCTAGATTCCCTGTGCATTTCTTATTGTAGTAGGAAGCTAGTGGGATTTAGCAAAGAGGTCCTCTAGAGTTCATGTTCTAGCTAGCATATGGTGCTTCAGTCCTTTGAGAAAGCCACCCTTAGTCTCTAGAATTTGGGTCAGGGGTGACAACTACAAATGAGTCTGGTTGCTGTTGTCTAAGGTTGGGTGGAGAATCTTTGTCCCAGACTCAAATGCCCTACAAATTTAAAGATAAATATCCTTGTGCACTTGTTTAAAGGTTAATGAAATTATGATGCATTTCTGGTTTGAAATAGGTATGGATTCCTAGACTGTAACAGTGTTATGAATTTAATGAGTGTGTGGCTACATCTTTGTTTTGAAACTTCACTTATTGTTGTGATGAAATCATGTATATAAAATATTGCATCTCTAAGATGAAAGATGTTGTTAAATAAGTCAATCAAGTGTGTGCTTCTGGACTGAGAATAAAATGTTGTGTAAAATTCTTGTTGGTGTGGTTTATAACTTATAATAAGAAACAGAATGTGTAATCATTTACATGATAAAAAGGATTATGCTATATCCCTAGACTGAAATCTTGTTCTCTAGTAAATCTTTAACTGTGTTGTTAAACAGTACATATGCAAATAACATAGAGACATTATGAAATGTAATAGGTAATGGAAGGACCCATAAGGATCTAGATTAAACCCTAGAAATATTAGACATAAATATCTCTTCTATTAATATGAAGTGATTTCATAAGATATTTCCTTCTTAGTAGGGTTTGTGCATACACATATATGATTATTCGCTTAGTTACAAGCCTATGAATCTACACAAGTGGTGTTGCATTGATGTTGAGAGAGTTATTTTCTCTTTTAAGTGTAAGGGTATTCCAAAATCCTTTCATGAAGGCTTAGTAAACCTTGAATTCTCAGCAGCCTAGAGGTCTTTAACAAGCTTCCTAGCATTGTTGGTTAGGCCATGGAAGTCCCTTCATAGTTTCATGGCACTGCTTACAAGTCTGCTTTGGATTCTATAACCCTTGGCGTGTGGCAGGAGAGGTGAGGCCCCTAGGAGTTCACTACGAACCAATGATAGATAGTGATTGCAAGAGTGCTTATACTAGCATGCCTAGAATTCCCTATTCATACACGGGGAATGTCTAAGGGCCAGGAACTCATTGGAGTGTCCTTCACCCAAGCTCAGGAGGGGTAGCACTATAGGATGCTTTAGTAAGCCACCATCGTCAGTATCAAACTTTAGTGTTGATATTTATGTTTACAGAACCTTTGTGGTAGATCCATGGTCAAAATGACCAGTAAGAAGTGATCAGTGAAGAGCTGAAGCAAGATCTCACGATACTACTAAAAAGAAAATTGGGTGCATCACATAAGGCCTGGAAAGGTTCCCCTCATCAGGCCATGGCAGAAACCAAAGGAAAAAACTGTTACGGTGGAAGAGGATCGAGAATTAGTTTTGTAATGAAGTCGGTCACATTATATTTTAACCAGGTGGAACCCTAGTTGTGGCAGCCACAAATTGGCACACCTAATTTTCCCTCGAACATGATTGGACGAAGATATGATGATGTGGTCCAGAGGTAAATCCTAGAAGGTTTAACCTGGATGTTTTTTTTCATAAAATGTGATCGACCAAGATGATGTTCGTCAGGATGAGTTGGGTGACACACAAAACCGAAAATCCTGTAATTGGTTACAGGTGGCACCCATAAGACAGTATGTTGGAGCCCCTAACCTGGGATAATTATATGTCATCATAAAAGGTTGGTGGGATGACGTCAGTTAGGATGAATTGGATGATACCTTAACCTAGTGGTTCTGCCGTTGGTTGGATGTGGTGCCCACAAAACAATAGCCTAGTGTTTAAATCCCAGAGAAATTGTAGTAATGCACAAATAAAGGGATGGGATGAAGTCATTCGGAATGTAGTGGCAAACATGCCAGCCCAGTGGCTATGCTATTGGTTAAAGGTGGACCCCCTAATAGGTTAGCCCGTTGGTTATACCTCTATCACTTCCATGGGCACATGAGGAAAGGAGTGTGATGATGTGTCCCAATGGTCCCCGCCCAGTTCTGTAATGGGAGTAGATAAGGAAGGCTTCGGGATGGAATAAGTGGGGTGATTTGAGTATGGCCTTATGGGTAGGAATGTTAGCCTGGTTGCTTCATTATTGGTATGAGAGCAGCCCAATATCCATGTAAGCCCAGTGGAAGGATCTCGATGAATAAGAAAGGAGAGAGCCAGGGTAAGGATGTTGGGAAAATGCCATCTGTTGGGAACCACTTGGGTTAATTAAAAGGTGCAGCAGATGGAGCCATTGGGATAGTGCATTAGGATAAAGTAGGTGGGACGGTGTGGCGTAGTACCACACAGGCCAATCGAAGCAGGGCACATGTCAGAGGATGAGACCTACGAATCCACATAGGCTCAGAGGCCTCACCTCGAAGGTGTCAAGCAGTGCATAAGGGAAAGAATTGGGATATAAGGAATGAGGTGACGTGGTGAAACCCATGGTGGCAGGAAATATTGTAGTAGCAAACCAATGGAAGGGGGTCATGTGACCTCACTACACCTGTACGCCCGATAGTGACACCTCGATGGTTAATGAAGGATTTCTCTTAGGAATCGTCAGGATGGGAGAAGGGGGATGACATAAGGTGAGTGCATGGCAAGGTCTGCACTAATGTAAACAGAACATTGATAGTTAGGTGGAAGCACCGTATAAATTATCCTATCATAGGAACCCCAGGATTTTAGGATTGTGCAATAAATAGAGCATCGAAAGGGAAGGCATCGAGATGGCGTAGAGTGAGGACAAATGTGACCATGAATGGTGGAGATCACTAAAGATTGGATGGTTTTGATGAATTGTGTCACCCCTTGGGAATTGGTGGAAGGATTAAGGGAGAGGGTGGCATAATGAATATGAGTCATTGAATGAGCAAATATGAGGAGGTTTGTCTAATGAAGGTGCCAGAACCATGGGTTGGAATGTTGATTACGGTACCCCCTTACAATGGTAACAACCGAGCATGCTAACCTGGCGCAATTAAACGTTCATCGTCAATCTCCCTTCACGTTTGAAAACCATCAAAACAAGTGGGTAAGTTATGGGACTAACCCCGATTGGTCCAACAGTCTAGCTTCAATGTGGGCCAATGGAAAATTGCCACGTGGTAGTTGGATGATGTGGTAGGGTGAAGTAGGGACTATCTTTGAGAGGCCATCTCTCTCAATTTGAAGGTTGGATTGAGGTGAAATTTTATATCAACCAATTCATCTCAACAAGACGAATGCAATGGTGATGGTTATTTTGAGCCTAGAGGAGTTTGAGAAAAGTCAAAAATTGTATACCCCATTTTCATAACAGTATCTTGAAGATAGGGTTTGTGTAGTGAGCACCTCCTACTCTGGGTATTGGGTAATGGGCTTTGTTACAGGTGGTATCATAACATCCAGGTTCAACACTTGGACTAGATGGAATCTATCATGAGAGAGTAATGTTTTTAAAAATATTAGCCAAAAAATTATTTAGGTGTTAAAATATGGTTTAAACAAATTACTTGTAGGCCAAATTGGTATTTCACCTCTTAATCTACTTGAAAGTAGAAGTAAACTAAATATTACCCTTTTTGAGTAAATTAGTGTTTGTAACAGTTGTGAAATCGTAAGCTTGAATGCACATTTAACAATTGCTAATTTGATAATTATGCACTAATATGGACTATTTTGTTGTAGATATGTCCACAATATTGATATTTGTCTAATAAATATGTGCTAATGATGGAATTACATGTATGATTAATGCATATGAATTATTAGGTATGGATAACATGTTAATATGATTATTTTTTCATTGCATAATTCTCCATAACAACTCCATGAATGCAAGGTTCATGATCATCATGGTGTTTATTCGATTATTACATGAAAAAGAAAATCCAACAATGCATGTGATTGGAAGCACATCACAAGCAATATAAGATAGAGGAAATACATAAATGGTGATTAGAATGGTGTAGTAAAGTTTTGATCAATCACAACATGGAAGTGAATGGGTCATAGTTAATGAAGAAGAGAGATCATTAGACCAAGGGGGAGGGAATCACTCTCCAGATTGGTTGGGCACTTTGAGGAGCCTAAGGGCTGAAGTCAGAAGTTTTAAATTAGACGATGGGAGGCTAGTAAGGGCTCAAGAAAGGAAAGCTGAGATAAATGAAGTTATATTACATATTCTCTCATATTTGCTAAGGTAGAATCAATCGGAGATGAGGGCCAGTCATAGAGATAAGAAGAGCCTTCATGAGTTAGTAGAGAACAACAATGGAGCATATGGTGGCAGGTCCAGAAAGAGGCATGGGTGGGAAAGTCAGGACACTGTGATAGGAGATGTATGATTGAGCACCCTAAGAGGAGGAACCACCATAGATGTGCATAATTTTAGCAGACCCTCTAGTTCCGCTACTAAGAGACATTTTCATCATTCTCATTATCACCATAATCATCATTCAGAAATAAAGGAAAGTTGTTGCATGCCTAAGGAATTAAAGAAAGCCAAGACAACCATATTTGATGACGATGTGAAGAAAGTAGAGGATGCATAAGCTTGGTTGTTGGGTATGAAGAAGTTTTTCAGAATACATGACTAATCTAAAAATATGAAATTTAGAATCACCACCTATAGCCCTAAACAAAAAGAAGATGTTGTTAGAAAATTATATATTACAGAGCAATGGAACACATAAAATATATTGCAGAAATATAAACACATAAAACACATAAAAAAAGAGAGACACAGATATACATGGTTCGCCCCATTTGGGCTACATCCACGGAGAAACAATCAGTCCTTCCTTTTATATTATCCAGCAAACTGAAGAGATACGACCTACAATAGATCCGTTGTAATTCCCTCTTTTCTCTCACACAATCACCTCTTTTTCTCACTCAGAATACAGATCTACATAGAAGCAACAAAATTCCCTCATATATAGTGAGGGGTTGCCTTCTAGGGCAAAAAACCATAAATTGAACATAACTTCTACCATCATATCGCTGCCTAATGAACAACCCAGATTGATTACGAAATTACAACATTTTACAAGGAAATTTTACGTCTATTTTTAGCTCCAGGGACGCTTCCCCTGATCCCCCACCAGGAGGGGGGGGGGGGGGGGGGTTCCTAAAGATTATTGTCACCCACCCCCCGAGACCCCCCTTGTAGTGCAAATATTATGGGAGGCATTGCCGCCACATTACGAACTGGGACCCAATGCGGTCCTACCTCTGAATAAAGAAGATAATCAGGCTCCACACCCAACAATCTCCTAGTTGGAGACTGATTATAGAAACTCCACCACTACTTCATTTGTTGTACAATGAATCCACTTTGTTCCTGTCTATTTCTCATATCCATCATCATACTCGGAGACCAATTGAAACCAAGCAAAATCTTAGTTTCTCCTTGGTTACAACTTTTGTTAACATATCTGCAGGATTCTGTCTAGTGTGTACCTTTTCTAGCTTCAATTGTCCATCTTCCAGCACTGACCATATGAAATGATACGTGAGTTGTATATGTTTTGTCTTGGAATGAAATGCAGATTTCTTTGCAATATGTATGGCACTTTGGCTGTCACTGTATAACCTGCCCAACTCATACTTCTTACCCAATTCATCTAGAAACCTTTGTAACAAAATCATTTCTTTACTAGCCTCTATAGCAGAAACATACTCTACTTCCGTTGTTGAGAGTACAAAAACACTTTGTAGTTTTGAAACCCAACTAATAGTTGTTCCAGCTACAGTAAACACATACCCTATTGTGCTCCTCATGTTATCTCTATCACCTGCCATATCTGCATCAACATATCCCTGTAGAGCAATGTTTGAACCACCAAAGCATAATGCTTGATTTGTGGTACCTCTCAAATACCTGAGAATCTACATCACCGCCATCCAATGTTATTTTCCTGGATTATTCATGTACCTGCTTACAACTCCCACTACATGTGCAATATTGGGCCTTGTGCAAACCATTGCATACATTAAACTTCCAATTGCTAATGCATATGGAACTTTAAACATATAAGCCATTTCTTCCTGAGCTTGGTGCACACCTCCTTACTTAGTTTGAAATGGCTGGCCAAAGGTATACGAACTACTTTTGCATTCTGCATATTAAATCTTTTCAACACCTTTTTTATGTACTCACTTTGAGACAATGTTAATTTTCAATTCTTCCTATCTCTAGTTATTCTCATACCAAGGATTTGTTTTGCAACACCCAAATCCTTCATTGCAAATGAGTTCACTAGTTTTCTTTTGAGCGCATTTATTTCTTGCATGTTAGAACCTGCAATAAGCATGTCATCTACATACAATAACAATATCATATAACTGCCATCATTTTGCTTTTGAAATAAACAAAATGATCAAAGTGACATCTAGTATAACCTTGTTCAGACATAAACCTGTCAAATTTTAGACACCACTACGTTGGAACCTGTTTTAAGCCATACAAACTCTTCTTCAACCTCCACACTAGTTTATCCTTCCCTTTTACCTCATATCCTTGTGTTTGTTGCATATATATCTCTTCCTCCAAATCCCCATGGAGAAAGGTTGTCTTTACATCTAACTGCTCAAGATGCAAATATTCAGATGCTACTAGACTTAAAATAGTTCTGATTGAAGTCATTTTAACACCAGGAGAAAATATCTCATCAAAGTCTATACCCTTTTTCTTTGCAAATCCCTTCACCACAAGTCTAGCTTTATACCTTTTTCTACCTTTATCTTCTTCCTTCAACCTATAAACCCATTTATTCTACAATGTTGTTTTACCTGTAGGCAATATGACTAAGTCCTAAGTTTGGTTATGTGCTAAGGAGTCCATCTCTTCTTTCATGGCTTGCTCCCACTTCTTCCTGGTTTCTACCTACACTACTTCTTCATAACATTCTGGTTCACCAAAATCAGTCAACAATACATAATATAATGAAGGAGAGTATCATTCAGGGGGTCTACTTATCCTAGTAGATCATCTAACACCACTTTCAGGCATTTGAGGTGCGTGTTGCTGTTGTGGTTGTTATTGTTCTTTTGGTTGTTGATCATTATGATTTTCAAGCACCTTCACTTTTTCTGTGATCTCATCAAGCACTGTGTATTCTCCGTTTTATTTTTCCTATTTCCTTTCCTAAAGTTGATCCTTATACAAAACCTTTTCATTGAATATGACACCTCTACTCCTAATGATTTTGTGTTTTTTCACAATCATAAAAGTGATAACCAAAATCATTAACACCATATCCAACAAATGTACATTTCTTTGATTTTGCCTCAAGATTTGTTCTATTTTCTTTATTAATGTGGACAAAGGCTTCACAACCAAAAGTCTTTAAAAATGAGTAGTTTACCTTTTTACCTGTCCATGCCTCCTCTAGAATACCACCATCCAAGGAACTTGAAGGCGCTCTATTTATTAGATAAACAGTAGTATCTACAACATCTGCCCAAAATTGTAAAGGCAATCGTGCATGCAATCTCATGTGCCTTGCACGCTCCGTGATTATCCTGTTCATCCTTTCTGACACACCATTTTCTTGTGGTGTTCCTAGAACTGTCTTCTCTCTATGAATTTCATTCTCTGAACAGTACCTATCAAACACTTTGCTGCCATATTCACCTCCATTGTCTAATCTAAGACACTTCAACCTTTTTCCTGTCTCATTTTCAACCAAAGCTTTCCATTTCTGTAAAGTATCAACTACATCAGATTTATTTTGAATACAATAAATCTAGGTCTTTCTAGTTGCATCATCAATAAAGGTAACATAATAATGAGAGCCACCAAGAGATGATACCTGAGCAGGTCCCCATACATCTGTATGCACAAGCTCTAAGTTTTCACTCTTCTTTTCTTTCCCAACTTTGAGGAATCTGCCTCTCTTCTGTTTTCCATAAACACAATTCTCACAAAAATTTAAATCAACATGTTTCAAACCTAGAAACAAATTTCTTGAGTGAAGAATTTGCATCCCCTTCTCACTCATGTTCCCAAGCTTATGATGCCACAATGTCATATATGCTCCTGTAGAGTTTAAATCATTAACAGAATTAGAAATACCATTGCATAAATACAATGTACCAACATTTTCTCCTTTTGCTATTACGAGGGCTCCTTTAGTGACCTTCCAAGTTTTATCTCTAAAGGTAGTCACACAACCTTCACCTTCCAACTACCCTATTGAAATAATATTTTTCTTCAAATCTGGAACATGCCTTACCTCCTTCAATAGCCATTGATTTCCATTCTATTTTTTTATGAAAAATGTACCTATTCCAATGATTTATCATCACCCAATTGAACCTGTCCAAAATCTCCTTAACTATAATCATGAAAATATTTCCTATCAGGTGTGGCATGGAATGAGGCCCCTGAATCTACCACCAAGGCATCAATAATATTTTCTAATGAAATAATCAAAGCATCTTGCAACACATCACCTATCACATTCACTTCATTATTGTTTTCTTACTGCGTGTCTCCTTTTCCCTTCCGAGACTTGTAGTATTTTCTTCAGGTGTCCTTTCTTCCTGCATTTCCAGCACACTATCCCTGATCTAGACTTAGATCTACCTTTCCTTGACTTACTGCGATATCCTGGGCTCTTTCTTCTTTCCATTTTTCTTCTCCTAGTCTCTGCAGTCAAAGCATTACCTGATGTCTCACTGGAGCTTTTTTGTCACATTTCCTTGCTAAGGATTGCACCGACAACATCATCAAACTTTAAAGTACTAGATCAAGAGACAGAGTTACTAATGGCCATAACTAAACCATTCCAACTTTCTGGCAATAAGCATAGAAATAATAGAGCCCTAACTTTATCATCAATAGTTACCCCACAGAACTTAACTGACTGGTAACGATAATAAATTCATTTAAATGATCAGTAACAATATTAAATTCATTTAAATGATCAGCAACAGATCCACCTTCTGACATCTTCATATTAAATAAATTCTTCATAAGAAATACCTTATTTGAGGCCGAGGGTTTGTCATATAGTTTTGCCAATGCCTTCATTAAACCATCTGTTGTCGTTTCCTTTGAAATATTAAACACTACCAACGCTGCTAGGCACAACCGTATTGTTCCAAGTGCGTTTCTGTCAAGAATATCCCATTCTGTGTTTGTCATACTTGTCGACTTCTTTGTCTTTCTGCTTAATGGTAGGTACAGATATTTCTGATATAGATAACCTTCCATCTGCATCTTCCATAGCTGGCAGTTTTGTCCGTTAAATTTTTTGACCCTAAACCTACCATCTTCTGCCATTTCTCCCACTTGAACCAGGAACCCTTCTCTCCTATGAGTTTATCAGCCAAATAGACCATTGGCTCTGATACCAATTTTTAGAAAATATATATTACAGAGCAATGGAACAATAAAATATATTGCAGAAATATAAACACAGAAAACACATAAAACAAGAGAGACACAGATATACATGGTTCACCCAATTTGGGCTATGTCCATGGAGAAACAACCAGTCCTTCCTTTCATATTATCTAGCAAACTGAAGAGATACAACCTACAACAGATCCATTGTAATTCCCTCTTCGCTCTCACACAATATCCTCTCTCTTTCTCACTTAGAATACAGATCTACATAGACATAATACAATTCCCTCATATATAGCGAGGGGTTGCCTTCTAGGGAAAAAAGCCACAAATTAAACATAACTTCTACTGTCAGATCTCCGCCTACTGAATGACCCAGATTGACTATGAAAATACAACATTTTACAAGGCAATTTTACATCTATTTTTAGCTTCGGGGGTGCTACCCCCGATCCCCTGCCAAGGGGGGATCTCCTAAATATCGTTGTTGTCCCCCTTAGACCCCCCTTGCAGCACAAATATTATGGGCGGAATTTCCACCACATTACGAACTGGGGTCCAATGCAGTGATACCTTTGAATAAAGAAGATAATCAAGCTCCACACCCAACAGATATATGGTGGGAAGATATGAAGAATGTTGAAAGAATTGTTGAGCAATAATTCACTTGGGATGAGTTTGAAAAGCTCTTCAAAGATAAATACTTGTCTGAACATTATTTTGATAGCAACTCAAAGGATTTCTATGAACTAAAGATGGGAAAATTATAAGTTGAGGAATATGTCACCAAGTTCCTAGGGCTATTGATGTACATGCCATATCTCAAGGATGAGAAAACCAAGGTTCAAAGGTTTATCAGTGGGATCTCTATGGAGTTTAGAGATAAAATTGAGTTGTTGGAACCACTGACTCTAAAGAACATTATTGAAAAGTTGAAGCATCTTTATGGGCAAGTAAAATGTAGGCCGGAAATTAAAAGCAATTGGTAGGCAAATAATATCATTGGACATAAGAAGGGTTGGCCTAAGAAAATCTTATAAAAGGAGAAGGTAAACACCCAACTCATACATGACAACCTCAGCAAAAAGCTAATGTTGCTATTAAGACAAATGTGCAGCAACCATCATTAGGACAACCCAATTTTGAAGGTCGGGAGCCACTCAAATGTTGGACTTGTGGTGAAAACCACATAAGAAGGGGTTGTTTGCGTCAACAAAATGTTGGAAGAAATATTTATAGTGCTTAAGAGGCCTACACAGTGGGTGAGGTAGCTCGAAGTATACCTAGAATTTATATAGTGTTGGACAGTTGTCAGGCAGATCACTAGGAATCCAACATTGAGATGGAAGGTAAGTTGCATGAATAAGTTTTTTCCATTTTAATTGATCTAGGCTCTAATTATAGTTATGTCAGCCTAGATCTTATGGGAGAATATCTATTAACGCATCCCCTAATGATGGACTCACTTGGTAGTCCAAAACGTTGGGTTCACAAAACTCTATAACTGGTCATTCCTATTCTTCTAAAACTATCCTCACCTCTATGGATTCATTATTTAACAACAAAAAATCCTACAATGGAAGGGATATGATGGACAATGCATCCGAATTCGAGAAATTAAGATTATCCAGAGCTAAACTCATACCCTAAATATAGCTCTTGATACATCATTAAGTTTTGGAGAATATCTATTGACGCATCCCCTGATGATGGACTCACTTGGTAGTCCGAAACGTTGGGTTCACAAAACTCTATAACAGGTCATTCCTACTCTTCTAAAACTATCATCAGCTGTATGGATTCATTATTTAACAAATTCAATCTGGTTAGGTAATTGCATGAAGAACCATGGCTAGTTCAACTAGTGATTAGGAAAAAAGGAAGATCAACCATTGGGTAAGGCCCTGTGCATTTGAGCTCAGTGACATGCCCACAACAACACACTTGAATGTGTTACCATTGGGTGCATATGGCATATGTTTGGGCATGGACTGGTTTTACCTAGATAGAACCAAGGTAGGTTTCTTTTAAAAGGAAATAAAATTCTTAGATGAGCAAGGAGAAAGTAGGGTTCTGTAGGGAGAAAATAAGTCTACCTCAGTAATACTGATTACACCCATGCAAGCCAAATGAAGTAGTAGAAAAATATGAAAATTGTTTGTAGTGAAAATTTCTAAGGACGAGAAAGCTAATAGTGAAATTAAATATTAGGAAGCTAAGCTACTGAAGAGATACCATGTTTTGTATCAGTATGAAGATGTCTTCCCAATGGAGGTTCCTAGATTACCTCCTCATAGAGAGATAGATTTCTCTATTAAGTTGGTGCCTAGAGCAGCACTAGCATCCAAGGAACCATATAGGATGAGCACTCTTGATTTGGTCGAGATGAAATTGTAGACAAATGAAATGCTTGACAAAGTCTACATAAGGACAAGTGTGTCTCCATGGAGAGCACTAGTTTTGTTTGTAAAGAATAAGGATGGAACCCTTAGATTATGCATCGATTACATGCAGTCAAATAAGGTAACCACAAAGAACAGGTACCCACTGCCAAGGATTGATGATCTCTTTGATTAGTTGAGGGGGTCAGTATTTTTTTCCAGGATTGACTTTAGGTCAGGCTACCATCAAGGAATGGGATATTTATAAGATTACTTTCAGGAAAATATATGGGCACTATGAGTTTGTAGTGGTACCCTTTGGGTTTACTAATGCCCCTTCCACATTCATGTGTCTGATTAACAATGCATTGTGTCCTTACCTAGATATTTTTTTCATTGTGTTTGTTGATGACATAATAATGTACTCAAGGATAGAAGAAGAGCATGAAAAGAATATGCTTGCAATGCTACAATTGTTGAGGGAGAAAAAGCTTTATGCAAAGCTCAGTAAGTGTGATTTCTTTCAATCATAGATACATTATTTGGTGCATATTGTCTTAAAGGAAGGGATCTCAGTTGATCCCGAAAAGATCAAGGCCATAATGGAGTGGCCAACTCCAAAGAATGTCGATGAGTTTAGATCATTCATGGGATTGGCAGGATATTACAGGAGATTTATCAGGAATTTCTCCAAGATAGGCCATCCCATCATAGCTTTTCATAGAAAATGAACTATATTTAGATGGATTGCTTAATGTACAGAAAGCTTTGAGCAACTAATAATTTTCTCACTAATGCACCAGTATTGAGAATTGCAGATCCCGACAAGGATTTCATGGTGTGTACAAACGTCTGCAGGGAAGGGCTCATTGGAGTCTTAATGCAGGAAGGGAAGGTAGTATGTTATGAGTCCAGGAAGTTAAACAAACATGAGGTGAATTATGTAACTCGTGATTAGAGTTGGTTTCCATCATCCGTGCCTTGAAAATGTAGAGGCATTACCTCCTTAGTAGAAAATTTACACTCATGATAGACCATAGTGGACTCAACTATTTGTTTAGGAAACCCAAGTTAAATTCTAGGAAAGAAAGATGGTTGGCCGTGCTTAGTAAATTTTACTTTGAAATCAAGTACACAAAAGGCTAATAAAACATGGTTGTCGATGCTCTTAGCAGAAGAATTCATGTGAATCACTTGAAATTTGTAATTTCTTATAAAATAGATGTTGGCTTGTTGGGGCCTGACCCAGGTTCAAAGTTGATTAGCCAAATAGATCCATGTGCTACTAGCCCTTTTGGCAACAGTCCGCAGAGGTCTCACCCAAAGTAGTATGGGGGGATGTTGGAACCACGTTTCCACACCCTTGAGATGTTTGAGGGGTTGATTTAGTCCAACTGTGAATACCTTCATGCAATTTTCCAGCCTGCAAGGCCTTCACGACCCTATGATATTTGTATTCGCACAGCCCTAACTAGGGGTTGTGGGGCTTTCATGCTGCTAGAGCAGCGATCTGTGCTATTTCCCCAAGTCACACTATGGATCTTACTTATCTTCTTATAATAGTTAGTTATCTTCACGTAAATAGATATTGTATCTTATATTCACTTATTCAACACATTCCTATAAGTTCACGCAACAAATAAATAGTAAACTTGCAATTCATACCCAATATACTTTAATGCATAAAATAGGAAAAGATACGCAGAAATGATGTAAAAATTCTCTTTATTAATGCTTCAACTGATTATAGACTCAACCTTCTGCAGGGGTCCGTGCACTTAGCTACAGACTACTAGGCCTCTGTGCACTCAGCTGTAGAGCCTTCTCCTACTCTATGACCCAAAGACACGACTTTAAACTTTGACTCAATCCTTCCTTCTTAGATCTTCCTTGATCAATTCTTAGATCTCTCTTTTCACTTAAAGGCTCACTCTATTTATACAATCCCATGGTCTGCAGACCACGGGTAGATCTTTGAAACCAAAATTACATTACAAAAATGAGGGCAAACAACCCTCTGACTCATTTACCATCTTCGTACTCCGTGCCCACAAATTGCATAGTCTTTACATTGGACTTAGTCAAAAATTGGGCTTTAAGCCCCAAAACTTGCCTTAGGGGGATCCCATGCCCAACAGACCCCCAACACAAACATCATGACTCGCCCTCGAGTCACCCTATTGGTGCGAACATATTCGCGCGGAGACCTCCCAACTCTGCTCGAATGGCTATAAAGTCAGCAATGCAGTGAACGTTTGCCTGCTGTATCACTTGTACATGTTGTTCCAAGATTGCGATGTTGAAACTGCTCCCTTGTATCTGTTCCTGCGTCCCTGCATCTACGCGAGCTTGCCTTCAATTGTTGTGGTGATTACGAAGGCCTTGTCGATCCAAGGCTAAACACTTGCCTTCAAAACTGATTCTCTGTGTCACGCTGCGTCTACTTTCTCCTTAAGCGCTTTGGCTTGTTGCATTCGCGCAAGCCTCTATGTGAGGGCCACCATCTACGCAGTCCCTTTGTCGTTGTCATACTGCTACTATAGCTCACGTGCCTCTGTTTCTAAGCATTATATGTTCAGGTCCTCCTAGAGATTGGTGAGGACCTCAAACGATTCTTCCAACATTTTGGTACAGTCCCTCACTGCACTATTGATCTCCTCCATCCTTGATGTAATGGCGCTGGCACTCTGTTCCCTTACCTCTAGAGGAGTTGAAGGTTGTGACTTCAACCATAGCTCTATTATCTAAAGGTTTAGCTCCAACTGAACCTTGGTCATTTCTTCTCATGCCTCGTGCACCCCTGCTACTAATCTCTGGATGCATGCCTTTGTTGGTGCTTCTGCTAGGATGGCCAGCTAAGGGACCATCTGGAAGGCTTCTTCAATTACCTGTACCATTTTCCTATTGTGAGACACAACCTCATCACGCTGCAAGCTCAACTGCTCCATGTTGATACTCTGTTCACTCAATACCTGCAGTGTGTGGTTCTCCCCAGCTTGCAATTATGTAGTAATCCCATCATGCAGAACATAGAGCGTCTCTCGAGGGAGCACAACCATGTTGATCCCTTTTCCTTTCAATTTACTAACTATAGGCCTGTCGGCCTCATTTGCTGTCACCAGTGCCCCTTCTAGCAGCACTATCGTGTTGGTCGTATGAGCGCGTAATATTTCCTTGATTGCAGCTATTCCTACTGCAAGTCTGGTCAAGAGTGTACCAGCTTGAGGAGTGCACACTTGCAACTCCTAAATCTATGCTTAGAGGCCCCCCAACACAATCTAATTCTCCTTCGCAAATTTCTGGAGGGCCTCTGTGGTGACGTCATGCACCATCTCTCCTATATCGTGCAAATCACCCTTAGTAAGGGTGATTGGGTTGATAGACATCTTTGACGCTTTTACCTTCCTGCATGACCCCATCTTCTCTCTCGAGTGCTGGTGCTTCAATTGTGTTGACACTGTCTATGGGCCTGTGTTGCCCTCCTCTATCTCTATTTCCATCTCTTGCTCCTGCTCAGGCGAAGGTGAATTCTGGCCCTCGCGCTCCTTCTGGGCTGCCTTCTATGCTGCTGTTGTGGCCTTTTTCTATTCTGTTGCTGCCTGCGAAGCGTCCCATGCCTCCTGCACCTTTACTACTGCTGCTTCTTTCCTTGTCTTTTCCACCAACTATTTCACATGGAGTTTTGCCTCCTCCTTTTTTTGTACAATAGACTTTTCCACCACAGAGATGTCTGGAGCGCACCATTCTGGTGGCCACATCTCAAGTACGTCGAAGATCACATCATCTGTGGATATGTAGGATAGCTTGTTCCACTTCTTTGCAAGGTCCTTGCATGCCCTGAGGTAGATGTGATGAAAGTCCGCTTTAAACTCGGCGAAACTTTGTAGGTTGTTGTAGACAGTGGGTGATAACCGCGGCTTGTAGTTAATCCCCATTCTAATGTTCATCTCCATGAACACCCATAATATTTTACTGTCTCGGATCCGGTGCGCGTCTTTAGTGGCCCATAGCAAAGTGTACTTCACGGCCTCTGGGAGATCCCTTGCAATTGTGGGGAACTGGCTGTCCTCTGGCAATTCCCCAGCAACCAACACTGTGGACAGCATAAGCCATGCATAGTGGAACGTTTTCCCTTGTTCCTACGCCTCGCGGAAATTCTCCAGGAAATCCTTGCATAAGAACTCAGACCAGTTAAACTGGACCCCCTCTATGCATTCTTCGACGATTGTAACCACCGAGGCAAGCGTCTCATCCGCACGGTCGTTTTGCATGACCTTTCTTGCTAGTATCTGATCACAACTCTGACTTCCTTCTTGTTAATACTAGAGATTACATAGCCCCTCTTTTTCTTCTCCAGCTTGTATTTCTTTTTCATGGCCTCCGCGATGGCCAAATCACTACTTTTACCCTCTGAAATGTTTGCGGGGTTTTCTCCTTTACATGTGAGTTAGGTAATTTGATGGATTACGTGGTCCATGATGGGGATGGGCTCCTCCAGCCATAAACACCCACCATGCACTAGGTAGAGCAGCTGCTTGATGACAAAGATAGTCACTGGGGCGTGATGGTAATGCTGCACCCAGAGCAAGTTCAACAACCCTTTGTTTTTGACTCCACATAACCACTTGTGCAGCTCCAACTCTATAACTCTCATCGTGGTGTGTTTCTTTGGCTTCATGAGGTGTGTGGTTGCCAAGTGAGGGAATTTCTCATGGTCAATGAGATTCCAATCTTTGAATTTTAAGCTTGGCACCCTTTCCAAGTGCATTCCTTCAAAGATGATATTGTCTGGGAGGAGCGGAGTCTGCAGAGAGCTCTTGCTCTCATCGAGGTCCTTGGGAACCTTCACCTTTCCCTTCCATGGAGGGACATACATGTTCAGCTTGGTTAGAGGGATCACACCCTTGGTTTCTTCCTCCATTCCCTCATCCTCATCCTCTTCAATTATGATATCCTCAAGGTCTTCTTCCTCCTCATCAATTTCCAAGTTAACCACTTTCCCTTTTTCCTCCGTTGTTAATCTGGTTCATAGTGGGTTTCGAGGGGACACACACACTAGAATTATTGGTTGTTTATCTTTCTTCAGTATTGGCGTGCGTGGTTATTTAGGTATTTCTGTAGCAATCCCAACTCTCTCAGGGGCATCTTCTATGGTCATGGCCTGCACGGCTTCTTCAGCAATCATCTCTGCGATTTCTCTGGCTTCTTCAGACGTTGCCATCTTGTTCATCCAGAAATCTCTCAACCATTCACTCAAGTGCCCAACCAACACTCTCCCCAGAATAAACAGGTCTCGGTTCAGAATACTCGGGGCACACGACAACTCAATTCACAAATGACCAAGTGTTGTTTTCTAGGTAGCCCCTTGCAATTTATAGTGCCCTTTGAATTTGAATTCGACCGTTCCCCCCAAATCCAGTCCATTAATGCTCCCTTGGTGGTAGATCTTCCCAAATCTTTCCCATAAATCTCATCTTAAATGCCTACCACCCACTCCATTTGGTCTCAAGTTAAGCATCACATTGTGAATAGTGACTACAACGGTCAGTTTCCATCCAACCCGCACGGCAGCGCAGCCCCCCTTGCACAGTCGCAGACCTTGTGACACTTTTCTCCTGCACGCAACCTCAACATCATATAGCTTTTGAGTAGAGTAGTTTATAGTCCCATGCCTCCCTTCAACTACTTGGAGTGCTAAGACTGCACTTTCCACGACTAGTTAGGTGGTTGCGCTACCTATATAGGGTTCCAACCGGTCATCCATCAGTTTTCCTGGAAAAAATCCTCCTTTTATTTTTATTGTCTGTGTCACGCACTTTACTATCTGCATCGCGCCACCATGGGTGATCCTTTTAGTAATGTACGGTCCAATCTAAGGCATCAAGTTGATCAACTCTTAGTGGTAGTCCCCAAATTCATCACCGTAGTCGTGTGCACCCTGTTTTATCACCACAATTTTTTTATCAAGAAAATCCTTCTTTATTTCTTCCTCAAGCTTCTTGACTTCTACTTCCATCAGAGTGCTTTTCTCCCTTAACTGAACTATTTATTTCATGTGTTCTTGGAGCCTAATATCACCCTGTCATATTTCTTCCTCAGGTCCCAAGAGTTCTTCTTCATCCAGCTGCGCAATCCCTTCTTCCAAGGCTCCGCAAACCATCATATCTACTAGCACTACTATGTGCAGACTAGGTATATTATGCTCTATTGGGACTATAGTGTTTGCTCCATAGGCTAGCCTAGAAGGCATCTGTCCATCAATTTCTTGCACATTGTCATAAAAGCCCACAGAACTACTGGTACGCATAGGTCCCAATTGCTCCGTTGTGCATTATATACCCTATTTAGTGCTTCGCACACTTTGTTAAAGGCTTCTACATGGGTAACCTTATATACACTCATCCTTTCCACACTTTGTCATCCCAACTGGAGGGACCGTTTGTGCAATTTCCTCGCCAACACATGCTTATTAACCATGTTCCCGAATGCGAAGTCCATGTGCATCCACACAGGTTGTTTACCATATGCCTATACCTGTTAGCCTTGTTGGAAAATGGCTCCAAATATGCTCCAAAGTCTCCAAATTTACTTAAGATCATCCAAATATTGAAATAAGCGCAAGAGAAGAGCCCTTGGAAGGGAGGAAATGCACTATCGGGAGGCTAAAACACTCTAAAACCATGAAAAAACCAAAAATCGTAGGCTTAACAGTCCAAACACATAGCAGCCATTAGATTTGGCCGATCAACTACCCAGATCTAAGTGGCAAATCGCAATCAGTGGATCTGATCGACAGGCAGTGGCAATCGGCACAAAACACCGCCGATTAGTGATCTCCAATGATCGGATCAGCGGGTCGCATCGGCGGAGTTATGAGCGATTACAGTATGGGCATTGTGATTGTGATCGGTGATTAAATGTTGACCATCAATCATGCGTGCAGATCGAAGGCTCACATCACATTGATGGATCGCAATCGGAGAAACCTTAAGGAGTGGCACCGATGCGATAAGTCCCGGACCTGACGGCATGATAAGTGTTATTTTATACTATTTGAAGTTCGTGGGTAAGCCTTTTTCAATGTATTTTCATGTATTTTTGTTATATAATGAAATACAAAGGGAATCTTGGCAGCGCCAATTGCGATGAGTCCCAGACCCGAAAGGGTTTGGAAATGAAATCTATAATATTTGAAGTCTAGAGGGAGGCTATTTTAGTGTATTTCCTATGTTTTTAAGTATTTCACAAGACAAAGGGAAACACAAGGCTAGACCACTTGCAATAGGTGATAGCAACCTAAAGGGTGGACCCGATAGAAGAGTAAGCCATGTTTAAGGACTTTTTAAGTCCGAAAAGAACAGAGATGGGCAGGATTTTCACAATGTTGCTATGTTTTTTGTATTAAATAGAAAACAGTCATTATAATCTTTTAAAAGGAAAATAGAGACCTGAATAGCCATTTCAAGACATAAACATAGACTGAAAAGGGAATAAAAAGGGCCACAGCGCAACATAGCCACAACAACAAATGATCATGAAGCATCAACAACCCAGTGAAACTCATCAAAACAAACATCATGGAGTATCTTTGGCACAAGAGAGCTCCCTGCCAGTGCTGCAAAATACCATAATGAGTTTATTTTGCTGTCAAAAGAAGGAACCTCCGAGCCCATGCTTGCCTAGTCAAGGCATTATTCAGTTAACGAGACAGGGAGGATAGATTAAGACTTTGAGCCTTTGAGAGCTCAGGAGCATTGTAAAAGGCCTATAAGAGGCTGAAAACTAAATGTAACAAGGGTTCAACTTGTGGAGACTATTGAGACTTTTCTACTCAAGATTCTCATCTTCATTCTAGAAAATATAAGCTTCTTTTGTTGTTATATGCTCAATGTCCATTTTCTCTTCTGTTCTAAGCTTTCACTTGAACAGGTTGTTCATGTTTCTTTTGTGTCTAAGGCCAGATAATTATCATCTTATCTCTGCTTTGATAAATTAGATTTGCAAGCTTCTTTTACTACCTGTAGCTAGCCATTCATATGTGTTTTATATATGTATCTACCGGTATGGTCAGTATTCTTCATTTACTACCTATAGCTAGCCATTCATATGTGTTTATATATATGCATCTGCAGGTATGGTCAATATTCTCCATCTATCCATTGAATCTACAAACTATTTAACATTAGTGGTCTAAAGCCTTAGAAAGCTGGGGGTGTTCATGCATGTCTTGAGTAAAAACAGAGTTGAAATGGTTTCTGGCTTGATCCAAACCATCATTCATTCCAATAGTTCAGAGAATAATATTGAAGATTATATGTTACCAGGCATCTCCAATCTGCAACCTAGGAGAGTTTCCTGGAGTGATAACAGTACCCACCTGAACAGATGCATGCATGGATCATCCTGTTTGTCATACTTGTCTTTTAGATGCATCTGAGGCTTCCCAAAACACATGTGCATCATTCTCCTACATTCGCACTAGTCCTCAAAGCTTCCTTGGTGCCTACCTCACCACATTGCGGGCATAGCGCATAGTACCCATTTCAGAGCCTCGAAGCGTTGTTGTTCCGACACCTCTCTTTTAAATCTATTCAGGAAAGCATCTACCTCCTTAACCCATCATAAGTAGGAAGATCCCTCACTTATGTCGATACATAGTGCAACGATCTTGTCATCATATTACAGTTTAGCGTGGTCACTTGGTGCAACCGGTTCTACTATCGCTCTATTTCCTCATCAAAATCTGATGTACAGGAGCTTTTGCGCTCCCATGAGACTCGTCCATCCATGGTGGGATTTACCCAGTCTTGTTCCCACGCGATTATCTTGTAGATGCAGTCCAAATCATCATTTCTTTCATAGTCACGCACTAGTTCAATGTAGTGCGATCCCTTAGTAGGGTCCAAAGGTACGACTACGCACATAGACTTTCTCTCGAAAATCGTCTTGTGCTTCTTCAGATTTATCACCCCGATCATGTAAGTGACCCAATCGATTCCTAATAGCATGGGCTAGGGATTGCTGTCATCAATAATATATATCACTTCAAAGTTTGTTAGTGCCCTTGCTCCTTCAATATCCATGGTGATTCATGGGTATTATCTTTTGTTGGTTCGCGATTCGCAGCTGGAAAGGAGACCATTACAGGGTAGGCCTTCCCATGCACTCCCATGTCTACTTTGGCAGAATGTTCCCATCCGACCCTAGGTCCAGAATTACTTGGTCCATCTCATATTCTCCAGTCTACGCGGTCAACCTCATTTCTCTTCCCATCCTTGTAGCATGCTTTCCAATCTTCTGGACTACGCGCATTCCCCTAGCGCGGTCCCAACACATCCGTTAATGAGTTCCTGCAATCCCTTTATAGCCTTACTGTCGCGCAGTAGCTTCATGCATGTTTCTAGGAACGTCGTGAGCATCAATGGGTCCATTTCTAGCTCTGGTTTGTCTTTTCTTCCTGAAGTGGAGGCATCAACAAAACTCTTCCTAACTTCCATGAAGGTTTCCTTAGTGCGCTCCAAATCAAAATTTGGTTCTTTTGTTGAAGCCTTGCGAACCCAAGTATTATCTTTTGGCTACTTGCCTTTATTATCCCCTGTCATAATTCCACTTTAGAGCACAATTTTCACATTAGGGTCTTCCTCGCGTGACTCAAACTTCATCATCTGCATGTTCTGAGTCGAGGGAGGTTGGAGCACTCCCTTGTCGCATAGCCTCACTATCAGTGTGGGACAATCCTCCATCTCATGATCAAACAAGGTACAATACAGACATGATGGACACGTTGGATTCATACAATCACGGGCATAATGTCATGACCCCCTGCTATTGTAACATATCGACTGTCCCCGACCTCTTCTAGGTCCTCCTCCACCTCGGCCTTGCCCGCGCCACTGAAATCTGGTTCGCGCCACTCCTGTGTTCTGGTCAAGGGGCCATGTTTCAGCCTAAACTATGTAGGTGGGAGTCCTATCCATCATCAGATCATAGCTTCTACAAGTCTTCTCATCATGTCCCACTAATATACAGAAATTACAAAAAAACTATTGCGAATTTTACTTGTACTTCTATAACAAATGGCAGTTGTCCGTAGCATGCTTTCCTCCTATTTGACAAATCACACACCACAAAGAATGTGTTGTTCTAGGTACTGCTTATGCCTCTGGTCTTAATAGCATTGGTCCTCCTCCCATGAGGTAATTCATGAACACTAGGAAATGGTCCTTGTCATGACCCTGACCCTTACATTTAACACACCGTGCCTCTTTGTGCACTTCCGGGTAAGTTGTCCTATCCTGTTTCATACTCTGCATCTCAATGCATAAGTTTTTCAACATCTCGTGGATCTATTGAACTCCAAGGCCTCTGCCTGAGTTGTTAACCTTTTTTGTGACATCGCGTTCCTCAAATGTGGTGTTAGTGATGCTACAAACCATTCGCGGTGTTTTCCATCCGTCAAAGTCATATTAGCTTCGCGAATTGTGCACTTCAATCTCTGATCTAGCTCCCAAGGTGTCTTGCCTAGTAGCATTCTGATATCCTTGAACCCATTGACTGTGCCTCTGGCTTCGGCCTGCTAAATTCTCTATTCAACGCAATTTGGATATCTGCTATCCACACATTCAAATTTTCTTTAGAATGCTTAATATACCAGGTCAACGCGCAATCCTACAGAGCACTAACCAGCGTCGCCTTCTTTATATTGTCATCTATAACTTCCTGCGCTTCCCATATGGATTTTATCATGAACCAAAACTGGTATGGATCTTCATTTCCTACTCCCTTGAACACCAACAACTTTATTGTGCTTGCCATATTGACTCGCGGTGGTGGCAGAAGTGGTACAGGTGAAGATGGGGATGAAGGCAGTGAAACTGGTGGTGGTGTGAGTGGGAGTGGTATGTGCGAAATTCTCTGTCTTATCAAATTGATCACACTTCTTGGAGAGACCTTCACGATCTCTTCCTTGTCCCCTTGCGAAGGTGAAATCAAGGGTCTAGTTTCTAGTTCTACACTATCTTCATTTTTGTAAATCCTCCCACTTCGCATAGCCTCGAACATCAATGTATTCTCATAATCCACTTTTCACACAATATCATTTTAATCCAAGTGGTCAGAGACTTAATGTACTTACCTCGTGGTCCTTTGAGGAAGTATTGCTCTGCCTCACTATCACTGACTGAAGTATCTACTGCGGACTTAGTAATGAATCCTCCTATAATTCGATCGATCCAGTGATCAACAGTGTGCACGATCTTATCCTCTGATGCTTCCAATCTACGCACCAACTCTCGGTTCCACACAATAGGACTATCGAGCTTGCACCTTCCTTGGCTATCTACTAAATTCACGATCCATTCGTACAGCTCGGTAGGGAAAGATGTGAAGAAAATTTCATGGATCTCTGTGTACAGGTAGTAGTTTAACAACTCTTATTTTGATAGTTGCGGATTCCTATTCTCCTGTGCTGCAAACTCATGAATTGTCCTGACCAACCAACCTTCAATTTCTTTCTTATTTGGATTCCAATGACACGACATCAGATATCTCTATGCAAATTTTGGTCCCGGAAACAGAACCATTTGTTGGCTTGTTGGGGCTTGACTCAGGTTCGGAGTTGATTAGCCAAACAAATCCCTATACTACTGGCCCTTTCGACAATAGTTTGCAGAGCGCGGAGTGAGGTCTCACGCGAAGCAATATGAGGGGATGCTGGAACTAGGATTCTGCACCCTTAAGATGTCTAAGGGGTTGATTTATTCCAATTGTGAATACCTTCACGCAGGTTACTTCACACACTTTTCTGGCCTGCAAGGCCTTCACGACCCTGATATATTTGTCTTCGCGTAGCCCTAACTAGGGGTTGTGGGGCTTTTGCGCTTTTAGAGCAGCGATCTGTGCTATTTCCCCAAGTCACACCATGGATCTTACTTGTGTTCTTATAACAATTAGTTATCTTCACGTAAACAAATATTGTATCTTATACTCACTTATTCAACACATTCATATAAGTTCGCACAGCAAATAAAAAATAAACTTGCAATTCATACCCAATATACTTCAATGCTTAAAATAGGAAAAGATATGCAGAAATGATGTAAAAATTCTCTTTATTAATGCTTCAACTGATTACAGACTCAACCTGCCTTGCACACTCAGCTGTGGACTACTAGGCCTTTGTGCACTCAGCTATAGAGCCTTCTCCTACTCTACGACCCAAAGACATGACTCTACACTTTGACTCAATGCTTCCTTCTTAGATCTTCCATTGATCGATCCTTAGGTCTCTCTTTACACTTAGAGCCTCGCTCTATTTATACAATCCCGTGGTCGGCAGACCATGGGTAGATCTCTCAAACTGACATTAAATTACAAAAATGAGGGTGGACAACCCTCTGAATCATTTACCATCTTCATGCTCCGCGCCCACAAATCGCGGAGTCTTTACATCGGACTTAGTCAAAGCTTGGGATTTAAGCCCCAAAACTTGCCTTGTGGGGATCCCATGCCCAACAGTAGACTTAGTATAAAGGGTCAAAATTGTTAGCAAGAAAGATGAAAAGTATCAGCAAGTGAAAGAAAAAATGTTGCAAGGTGGTGAGGATGAAGAATATCATCTCACTAAGGAAGACCTAATCAGGTTTAAAAAGATAATTTATGTGCCTAAAATCAATGAAATAAAAAGGTTTATAATGAAAGAGTTCCATGTTAAGCCTTATTCATGTCATCTAGGGAATCAACATGCCTTACAACCATTAAAAACTATTATTAATGGTTGAATTTGAAGAATGACGCAACTGATTTTGTGGCAAAATGCATGGAATGCTAGTAGGTAAAGGTTGCGTGCAAGCATCTAGTAGGTTTTTTACGTCCTATTCCCATTTCATAATGGAAATGGGAGGTAATTTCTATGGATTTCATTACAGTATTTCCTAGAACATCTAGGCAGCGTAATGCAATCATGGTAGTCATGGATAAGCTGAGAAAGGTAGCTCATTTTGTTGTAGTCAAGTACACTAACTCTGCCAGTGACATGGTACAAGTCTTCATAAAGGAGATTGTGATGCTACTTGTATCCCCAAGAAAATTGTGACAGAGAAAGATGCTAGGTTCACTTCAATGTTTTAGAAGGAACTATTTACAATATTAGGAACAAAATTATCATTTAGTACAACATATCATCCATAAACATATGGAAAAATGGAGAGGACTAACAGAATCCTTGAGGACTTGTTAAGGATGTATGTGATGTACTAGCCCAAGAAGTGGTAAGAATATCTTCCACTTGTGGAATTTCATACAACAATTGATACCAAAAATCCATAAGGATGAGTCCATTTGAGTTTCTATATGGGAGGAGTTGTAATACTCTTATCAACTCGAATTATCTAGTGATTAAGATCCTCACTAGGCCTCATATGCTCAAGGAAATGGAGTCGAAAATCTAGATCATCAAATAGAATTTGAAAGTGGCACAAGATAGGCTAAAAATATATGCATATCATCACAGGGTGCACAAAGAGTTCCAAGTTGGGGAGCATCTTTATCTGATAATTAAACCTAAGAAGACTTCCCTAAAGATTGGGACATGTGCCAATATGGCAACATGGTATTGTGGGAATTTTGAGATCCTTGCAAGTGTAGGTTTTAACCCCGTACATAAATTACCTGCATACGAATTCTAAATCACAGGAAAAATAAAAATGCGAGAGCACAACACATAAAACACATATACACAGAGATTTCCCACTGGATCCCAAAACCGAGACTACCAGCTTGATTTTTCATTATATTCCTTTCAATGTTACAATACATATTATACATGCCGAAGAATCCAATACCATGGACCGAAAACCATTGCGTCCAAAACCATGAACCGAAAACCATCGCGTCCAAAAAAACATGTGCGAAAATCATGCACAAAACCATAGGTGGGTCCGCCCAACCTAACATAGGGTCCAAAACCAAAATTTTCTGGGGCACTACCCCAGACCCCATAAAGTGGGGTTACGGGTACCCCTCAACCCCCCTGTTAACTATGTGGAAAGAATATAACACAACCCAACAATCTCCTACTTGTTGTTTTCTTTCCACAAGGGGCCACAGGAGAGCTTAGTCATTTTTCCAGCTCTGAAACACCCATTGTTTCTCTAAACGAAGAGAACTTCGCAGAGCTAACAGATTTTGTCAATGCATCTGCAACATTCTTCAAAGTGTCCACCTTTACCAGCAACACCTTTTTGTCTTCTATCATATCCCTCACAAAGTGATACTGAATATCAATGTGCTTTGTCTTTGAATGATAAGCAGGGTTCTTTGCCAAGAAAATTGCACTTTGGCTGTCACATTTTATCCTTATAGCTCCCTATAATAACCCCATACTTGAACACAATCTCTGTAACCAAATTGTAAGAACCAGATTCCTATTATTAGAGCCTCAATATATTATACACTAACAGATCTATTTTCTTGTTGATTTAAAAGTAATAAAAGGAGCTTGTTGACCTTCTCACAAAGCTTTAAACATTTAACATCTTATCATTTTATCATAAGCAACATAAATTAAGGTGAGGATTCCATTGATATCAACTTAACAAGAGTAGTCCATGGAAAAATACCTGTTCCGATGGTTGATGATGATACCTTTGTCTTATAGCTCCAGCTAAACGCTCCTTCTCACCGACCCAACCAGATTTACCTCCCAGCCAACTAGGAAACAAATTCCTAGCCCAGGAAACCTCCACAGGTTCCCTAGCCCTCCGTGCCCAAGTCCAACTAGATATAGTGTGTCCTCAAGAAGAATGTGCAAAACCAGATAACAATACTTTCCTCCTCTCAAACCCAAGAAACCTCCATAGGTTTCCAAGGTCTCCCAAAATCATAACAAGTCCAAACAATCACAACCAACCCCCACAATCATAAGCAAGATCCCAACCTCCCCCTTTCTTCCTTCCCCCTTCCCTTTTTATACCCTCCTTCCCTTCTCCATCTCAACCACCTCTCATTAATGTCATTAACTTCTCATCCATCTTTACAGTTGACTTCTATTCTCCCAAGTAAGCTAGGAGTACATTTGGAAATGTGAGATGAATATAAAATTGAGAATTTAATGGGAAAGGATCATGTTTTCTCCCAAGTAAATATGAAAAGTACATTTGGGAATGTGAGGTGTAATTACATGGACGAGACCATATCTTCTCCTTAGTAAATGTGAGGGTACATTGGGGAATGTGAAAT
>APFE030389269.1:0-13293 GCA_000404065.3 Pinus taeda
CTCACTTACACCTTTTCTTTTAGAGAGTCTGAAAAGGATCAAAAGCGACTACTCTGGAAGTTCTAGGAAAAAAGGTTTACCAAGCAACCCGTAAAACTGCTTATACACCTTGGAAATCATATGAGAACCAAGGACTTTCCGTACTGCAGTCAATCTTACCGAATGCTGTGTTCGGTGCGTTACGACTCACAAGGCGGCAGACTCGGCTTCCTATGGATAGAGGATGCAAGCCTAATGGAGTCTCCCCATATATACTCGATGGTACGTGGGAGCCCAATCTGTACTAGTACTCATCGTTTCACCGTGGAGGAATCACCCAACCACTCAACGGTAAGCTACTAGGTTTAAAGACGCTGGAACATGTCTCTAGCCTAGACCTCTAGATATTCACGTTAAGTTCCAATGCGTTTTTAGATAAATTTGGTTTATTTTAGGTTGATCTTGAATTAAGTTTTAGTTTCAAGTCCTACCATATGATCTCTCAAAAACACCTAAATGCAACTATATGCCAAAGATCATCATTTTGTTCGATGAATTCTAACTATAAGAAGGTTAAGAATCTTTCAAACAAACAAAACAAATTCAAGTAATCACGCAACCTAATGCAACTAACAGCAAGGAAATGAAACTTTTCTTTTGAAAGCACAAAACAATAAAATGTTCTTTTCCTTTCAACTATTAAATGCAAAAGACACTAGTTTGCTTTTCTTTTCAATGACACAAAAGTGCTTTTAAAAATGAATTAGAGAGATAGCAACACTAAGTGAAAGAACTAAAATCACTCAATGCACACACAAGACAATTCCCAAGTCACTAAAAAACTAGTTTCCCAAATCAAAGGAAAACGAAGGCTTATGAGCTATGTGATCTAAGCTCAACAAGACACAGAGGAATTCAAAGGAGGAAAGCAAATCGCTTGGAACACAATCAAACACTTTCAACAATCACCGAACAAATGTGAAAACAAAAACGAAGTTGGCTGGTCAACCAAGAACACAAGATCCCGAACGGGAGGCTAGACACACACGGCCACTAGATGCCCTAGGGTTTGAGTGTGGAATCAATTGGAGAAACGCGAACACCCGAAGGATAAGAGTTCAAAACCAGACAAGCGACGATTCGACACACTTCAGTAATCGCAAAAGTCAAGACAAAATGGAAACCAAGCAACGAAAGCAAAAAGGAAGGCTTTGCAGAAACTGAAAACAAGCGATAAACGAACCCTCGCGGAACGAGGCCTCGCAAGCGAGCGAGTTACAGCTTAAACAAAATAAACAAGTCACAAGCCAAGTGGAAAAAGCAGGGGACAGCCAAACCAAGAGGTTTAGGAAGCCAATTCGGACAAAAAAGAGTTTTACAGGATCAGCACGGGTGACCCCTCAGCAACAAAGCGATGACAAAGAAGTGCCTGTAGCAACTTTGCGCTGTCAGCGCGGAAGGACACAGATAAAGTGCGCTGGCCTGAAAACAGGGTCAGCGCGACTATTAAATGTATAAACGCGATGACAGGAAAAACAAAGAAGACACTGTGCGATGTCAGCGCACCTGTTTTGAAATAAAACGCGCTGAGGCTAAAAAACAAATAAAATCGAACCAAAAAACCCCTAAACCACGGCAACAGGCTTTCAAGGAAATTAAAGCAGTTCCCAGGATGAACCAAGAAACAAATCAATAACCAATAAATCCCCAAACTTTGACAAGGAAGCAATAATCAAATCAAAAACAAGGGTGAGATACAAAGAGACAAGCAAGCTCCCCAGCAGAGTCACCAAATTGTTGGAGAGGTAAATCCCCTCTACGGATAGAGGCGATCCCTACTAGCCCAAAGGGGGTCTAGCAACAATCAAACAATGCTACTCTCTAGGTTCCTAGTTGTAATTAACAAGTGGGTAAAGGAAACCTACTTGGATTCCAACGCTATGTTTGACGAAGAGATGATCCTCTTGCTCCTTCGCTCCAGCCGATTACAGTCCTCCACTATCCTCGTGGACGGACACCTGCACAAGAAAAGAGAGAACAAACACAAGCGTAAAATCTACTAAAAACAACTATGTATCAGTCAGGAAAGATACAATTCACATTAATCATTCATAGGACAAATGGAAATGGAACCATAAGAGTAGTCATCTATCTTTATTAATCAGAAAATAGAGTAAGGTACAACCGAAGTCCTGACGCTGAGTCCTTCTCTAGAGGGTCCAGCCAGCATGTCTTCCAAGCATTCACCTTTGAAGTGGATCTCCCAAGTCAAAGAGGTATCTCTCTCACATACAAGGCAACAAGCTCATAACCTTCCTCAAGCTCTAAAGCAATCCTCACACAACACACCAAATGCCTACAAAGAGCAGCACTAATGCACTAAGAATTCCTCAATCAAAGTCTATATGTTCCAAACTAGCTGCCCATGGGCAATGGAGGAGGCTTATAAAGGAGAAGGAGTCTCCATGAATAGGTGAAGGATGGGCTTTCCCCCAAGATAAGTGGATGATCAGTCAAACAGACATGCCAGAGAAAGGATGGCGACCTTAACAATGCTAACAGCCAAGTCTGGAGTCATCTGGAAGGCTGGTTGTTAGAAGAAACTTGCCTAAACAGGATCAGCAGGGTGCAAAACTGGGCTGGCGCGCTGGCATCGCAAATCAACTATAGAATAGGTCTGGTCAGCGCACAGTGATACAAGCGGAGGGTGCGTTGTCCGTGAAATTGGACCAGTGCGGAAAACACGTGTGCTTCCACGCTGGCAGCGCAGCAATTACATTATCCTCCGCCAGTCAGCGCGGTTAATTAATAAACAGACGCGATGATTCAATTAACTTAGGCAAAGAGGGTTTTTAGCCATTTCAGAGAGCATAAGCCAGGTAAATGTGGTTTTATGACATAGTATTGACATTTTACTGTGTAACATCCCCAGAAGAAATAATAACAGAGATAAAGATGAAGGGAAATAACATACCTAGTAGTCCCAAAGCATAATATCAAATTTCCATGCAACAATCATGCACCCATCACTTTTGTGTTCCATGGTGTTGTAAGGAGACCAAGGGCCTACCTATCACCTAGTTGAACCCAACATTTTTGCAAAATGGCGGGGGGGGCACTTTCTATAGCACGAGAGTAGAAAAATCTAAATAATTCCCACCAATTTCTAATCTTCCTAAACGTTGGGATATAATTTTCCCTAGAGGTCCAAGACACTATGGAAATTGTAAGCCAACAATTTCGCAATCTCTTCAGCCAACTTCCACAGACACTCCTTTTCCCAAGTTGTAAATAAAAGAATGCCTGTGTCTCAAATACTTTCACCCCTCTCTACTCACGCTTTCAAATACTTGACTTCCCCACTAACATGGAGGAGTTGATTTTTTTCTTAATTAGTTAAATCTACCATATAACTCTTATTGCAGCTAAATTTGCAAGGAGCTATTGCTTCATGACCTCATGCCCAATTGAGATCACTAGACAACAAAATATAATGGCCAATGCGATCTAATAATGGCCCCTCAATCCAAATGGTCATGCATGCAACAAGCAATTAGATCTATGCTATAGTTAAGAGATCACACCTGGAATCCTCGCATGTCAGGGAAGGGTTTTGAGTTCGATGCAGATCTTTTGCTCCACTTGAGCGATCCAACACGTCTGCACCAAATCTCTATCCCTACACACAAACACAACTAAACAAGGAAAACAATTGATCTTCCTCGGAAGATCATTAGACCAAAAGCAATAGATACGATCATATAATATATTAAATACAAATTCAAGGAAGGGAACACAACTTTTTTTCCACCATATAAATGGAACTACATCAAATGTATATCGTCAATACAAAGAAGATCCTCTCCTCCCACTTTCATTATGGCCTCCTCTCCCAAGGCAGCAAAGCTCTCGCACTATCGTTTTTTTTACACTCTCCCCCTTCCCTCTTGGTGGTATTATATAGGTTCATTCCATCCTCCAAGAGAATGTAGCTAGACAAATAGGGGCTTGAGAAGTTAGGAAACTTCTACAATAATGGACCCTTAGCCAACTCATACAAAAGTGGGTCAAGTTTATCTCATTGGGAATGGAAAAATATAGAAACATTTTTCATAATTATGAGTTTTTTCTCAATTATCTCAATTATGAAATAAATATTATCTCATAATTATAATATTTTGCAAAATAATTATGAGAAATTGCTCGATTATGTAATTTCACCCTTTTATGATGGGATAAATGTCACATAAGTAAAATAAAAGGTGAAAGTGGATGCATTTAAGCCAAACAACTGAGGTGAGTTGATATTGGGTTTCTCTCACTATAATGGAATAGAAAATAGGGTTATAACAGATGCCCCCTAATGCATGAGGTCAGAAGAAAAACTGATGGCTGAAATGCATTATAATAATACTCAATGCTCAAAATGGGAGGAAGGAGCCAAGAATACGAAGTTGGATTGGAGGAAATCAAGTTCTGAAGTCTCATATGTGCTTGATAACATCCTTGAGGCAGGCATACCCATTATCATTCATAAAAAGATATGGAACATGGACACCAAAAAATACATTACAGATCCATGAAATGAAATACTAGAACATGGCCACAAAGACATACATAGTGGATCCATGTGACTCAACAGATAGAGAATAGCCACTAACAAATATAATCGTGGATCTATGTCACAGTATACATCAGTAGGACTATGGACGCATGACATACAAAGAAGTGTCTCAAGATAGCCCTCAATGTACATAAATGATACATAACTCCAACGCAGCCTAGCAAGGATGCCATATAAGAGTGAGATGTCCCTAATCGAGGGTCTTTGACATAACCCCGATGGTACAGATGTACACTGTGCGAATAGCTGCGATGAAGTCGAGCATGGTAGAAACCGCATGATTACCAGCCACTGAGGTAAACCAGTAATAGACACAAGTTAATCTACCAAGGAGGAAAATGGACTGCAAGGTACCTAGTACAGTCCACTAAGTGTGAATATTCGAGTTGATGTCGAACACTAGTGAACTCAGTCAATCAGGAGCCAATGATGAAAACCCACTGTCGATCACGAAGAAGTCTACCATTGAGGTCTGCAAGCTCCAAGGTACTACTGGTTCCTAGATCAAGCTCGTGGATAATGAGTTGAAATCGATAGGATAAGATTCATCGAAGGAGGGCCTTAATGTCTCCCCCTTCAATGGAAATAGAACAGACCATAATGATGTGATGAATGGATGAAGTCATGAAGCGGTGAAGTAAAATTGACACAAGGATGGCCAACTCAAAAAATTCAAGAGGCTACTGGAGATGGCCAACATGGGCTAAGACTTCCCTTGAACACATAGAGGCATGACACAAGAGTGATTTGGTAGCATGACTACTGAGCACTAGGTGATATCATGAAATGATGCAGGTGGCATCGAAGCATGCTCCATATGATTGGAAGAGTAACCAGTCAGAGTAGTAAAGAGACTCATATGGATGGTACGGCTCGTAGGCAAGCTAAAACCCAATAGGAAGATAATGGGATAGACAGGTGTCATGTTCAAGGGCGACACAACTAATGCTGCCATTTTGATGGCTAATGGAAAAATATGTTCGCCCCCTTCTCTTTTTTAAAAGTTCCTTTTTCGTAAATTTGTCCCCCAAGCCCAAAAAACAGATAAAAGTATACAAGGGGGAACCTCCTAGCCAAAGTAGACTAGGGTATTCCTTTTTGTAACTAGTCTATCCCAGTCTAGAAAAGGGTTAAACTTATACTGGGTGGATGACACTTCAGGTACTTTAACGAGCGTGAAGTAGACAAGTTAACTCGGTAATATTTTCTAAATTAAGGAATTTGAAAATATTTTTTAGAAAACTCCTCTTAGAGGAATGAGTGGTATAGAGGGTAGCAACTAGTTCGAGTAACGTTGTAACTTCTCATGACATAATGAGGACAAGAGGCTAGATAATAGGACCACTCATTGCAATAGTTCCTCCAAGAAAGGGTAAAAACCAAGTGAAAGAAGATGTTAGGCCAATCAGATGATGACGATGGAAGAGAGAAACCAAGACTCATCGTGCAAAAGTAGGCTGATAAAAAATGGCAATCACAAGGGATAAAAGTGGTGGAATCCTCTTGGGGTAAACCCAAAAATATGATGAAGAAGAGGACATGAGGCTCAAATTCTAGGTCATGGTGGGTCAGAAGGAGGAATTCCAAGGAGTAAAAAAAGACTACATGGACACCATCTCAGAAAAAAGGTGCTAGCTAGGGAATCCATGATCGGGTAAGCTCTACCGCCAAGCTACGACATGCCTAAAGGAGATTGGCTAAAGTCGCACTTGACGGGGTTAGACCTAAGGCATAATGATGGCACTGATGGTCAAAATGCAATAGTTATGGTGATATATGACCTACCCCTATATTCCAGGAAGGGGAAACATACCTTAGGCCCAATGGATGTCCCAATAGAAACACCACCCTATCTTGTAAAAACCATCCAAAAAGGCTAGACCCATGGTTAAATCACATAATGAAAGAAATAAACATGGAGGAGGTAAAAAAACATCATTTGTTTTTTTATTTTTTATTTTATAATTTTTTGGATTTTTGGCATAAATAAGACATGAAAAATATTCACATATCACACCAAACCGAAAATTTAGAGATAAGGGATCACACTTCCATGTATAATATGTACAAGCGTAACACAGTGTAATAGGTCACACTAAGGTGTGCCCAGAGTCGGGCACAGGCCAAGGGTTTCTATATGCAAATGCATGGAGGATAAAGGTACCATATGGCTCATTAATGTGGGGCCATGCCAAATAAAGTCAAACTTCCCAATCTGGAAAGGTTGACCATGCTAGGCATAGTCTAACATAACAACACTCTAAAAATCAACCTGAGGACATAAGGGAGGATCAAGACATAAATAAGGTACAAGATGCTCATCAACAGGTGATAATGAGTTCAACAATTCATTGACATGTTCAGCATTAGAATCCCAAGACTTGACTTGGTCCATGGGGGTGGATTCCAACGAAGGTCGAGGAGATGCCCCTGAATCGATTCAAGATTTAAAGTTCTAGGTTCCACTTGTTCCATATCAGGGAGATTAGAGGCATGAAGAGGTGTAACCTCCCTAAGGTTATCAATGGATAGATCCATGACCTCCAATTTGACTAAACAAGGAGACTCGTCATCAAGGGAGTCATGTGGAAAAAATAGAGGGCTGGCCTGTGTGGGAAAAATATTATGATCATATTCCATATTGAGATGGAGTTTCTGACTAGCATTAGGAGGTACTAACGAGATTTTCAGAGAGAAAGTCACTTCCAAAACAAGTGGTAGAGGGTGCTCACTAGCTTGATCAACTTCCATAGAATTAGGCGGCACCACCCAAGGATCAGGAGGTCTATGGGGTTCGTGGGTGCCAGAAGAGATCATATGCATAGGATTTGTGGTAGAAGTAGGAGTGTTGGGTGGAGGGAGCTGAGGAAAGACTACCCTAAGAGATGATATTTTAAGCAAGCTTGCACCAACACTCTCATACTGACCAGGGTTATCTCCCATGAGTGGTATAAAATTTACAGTGGTGGACACATGAGTTGATAGCACCCATAAGTCAAGTTGATCGATAATGACAATTTTTCCTTCATGAGGAAAGAAAAGTACAGGAAAAACATATGAGATGACTATGGTCATTTCATAAAAGCAACTACGACCAAGGAGTAGGTTGTAGTCTAATGCGGCGTTGACAACCTCGACATAAACATGGACAATTTTCCCTCCTAACTCGATGGAAAAATTTGGAAGAACTCCCTTTGGAACAAAGTTGTGTTCGTCAAAAGCTTGGAGAGTCATGTTGGACATGGAGAGCACCAGAGCACCTACAGTGTTCCAACAACATATAGACATGACACATGTTGAAGAGCCTTCATCCACCAAGGTGCGATGAATATTCTTATCGGAAACACGCACAATGATTTGGAAAGCAATTTGATGGGAAAGGTGAGGAGCATCTTTATCGGCATTAAAAGCAATGATATTCGAGTCAGATGGGTCAACGCCACCAATGGAAGACAATAAGGCTTTGTGTTGCAGAGGACAGCATTGCAAGACCTCCAAAGCATACATGGCACAAGGAGCCTGGGCTAGATCTTCAACAATGTTGTAGTGTTGAGTAGCCTTGTTAGAAGCATTGTGTGTTTCCTTCTGAAGAACACCCTTGGGAGGGGGATAGATGGATTCCACACGCTTATCCTAAGTGAGAGGTCCAGTGGAGGGTAGTGGAGTTGATGAGTCCTTAGATGGGGGACTTGACTTAGGAACATCATAAGACTTGGCTCGCGTGGACACATTAACATCTTCCTTGTACATGAAGATGGATGAATTATGAGAAGATGGCCCCTCATTACCCCCTTGCGGAGGGCAAGAAGGTTGAGAAACCATCTGTTGTTGGGGTTGTGCAGAAAATGGATGGGTTAAAACAACAGGGTTTTGAGTAGACAGTGGTGAAAGAAGCCTATGGACCTCATCCATTCGAGGGCATTCATGAGTAAGATGGTCATCTTGACAAATTTTACAAGGGAACTTGACATTATGACGATATTCATTCCCTCCTCGACTCGGAGGGTTGGGTTGATACTCTTAAGCATTTTGATTCTTTTGTTTATTTCACTTAGTTTTCTTCTTACCACCAGATTGTTGATTGTTCTTCGGTTGAGTGGAATTCACCATGAGCACATTGGTGGACAGCTTAGAAGTGGGTGCTTTAGTAGAATTAGAGGCACTTGCTGGGGCTTGAGATGTAACAATCAATTTCCCAAGTTGGGAGGAAAGTTGGCTCATGGAATCAGAAACAAACCCAATCACACCATTGGCATGTGGGCCAGGAATATGTTTTGGAGGGTCAACGGAAAGCCTATGGGTGTCAAGCAACACTTCATAAAGTGTACTTGACTGTGAATAGATAAGATCCAACTATTGGTCAGTTAAAATAGCTTTTTCCTTAGTAAGAGCTTGAAACATAGACACATCCTTGGAAATCTGAGGTCCAGGAGATCGAATGAACCATTTACGTAAGATCTCATCAGGTAACTTGGTTCTCACCAACCTCTTGCGACAACACCACTCATGAATATGATCAAAAATTAACATGGCATCATCTTGCTTGAAATTGGAAAAGAGGTTAGAATTGATATCATACTGAGTGGGTAAGTGGAAGTGTGTTAGGAAAGTTTGAGCAATGGAGGCAAAGTCACTGTAGGATGTGGTACCTAACTCAATGTATCACTTTGTGCCATCCCCGGTCAAAGTACGTTGGAATAAGTGAAGTTTAATAGAATGATCCACTAAAGAATTAGATGAACACCAAAAATGATAAGTGGTAATGTGCGTGGATGGATTCTCCCTAAGCTTTCCTTCAAACTTGGGAATATCGAACGGTAATTTGACGGGCATAGGTGGCCACCAAGGATCATGACGTATGGGGTCATTAGTAAGTTTTTCCAAATCTGGTAAATCGAGAGAAGATAAGAAAGGATTTTCAAGCTGACTAAATGGGTCATAGGAGGGAGAGGCCCCTGACCAACCATGTGGTCCCCCCATATGAGGAGTGGAAAGATGCAACTACTGGTGAAGAAAAGGGTTCGCCCCAGCATAGGACTAATGTGGGACAGCATGATTGGTAAATGGCGGTTTCCCCCAAGGGTAAGTACTGCCAGAGAGAAAAGGACCCCCAAAAGCATGGCTACTGATGGGGTTGTACCCAGGTATAGGAAAAGAACCACTCTATGCAGTGGGACCAACATAAGGAGGATACCCTATGTGAGAAATAGTACTGGTAACAGGGTTTCCCGCAGGTAAACTAGCCCCCCAATAAAATTACTGGTAGGTGGTGCCCCTCCAAAAATAAAACTGTACCAAGCCTGTGAAATACTAGAAGAGACGTTGTCCTCAGGCTGACTAGGGACAATGGATGACCCTCCACACATATTATTGGACATAACCATGAATAACTAACAGACACGAACAATTAGTTGTGCAAAATGCAGGGTAAAGACTCCTGAACCTATCGACTGACTAGGATGGGGTGCCATAGTTGGCATAGGATATGGTGTGGGCATGGAAACGTTCGAGAAATTTGCAGGAGTCATAGAAGAAACTGGTGGAATGCACTAAGAAGAAGTAAATGTTGTGGATGGAGGAGTGGGTATAGTCACACTAAGAGGTGGAAATGATGTCATGGCAACTCATACTGCTGATGCAGAAGGTAAGGAAGTCTCAGGCTCTGCCATAGGGTAAAGTACGAACAAAGGCATGTGAATGTAGGGAGGTGTGGAACAATCAGGGTTCAACTACAATAACTCAAGTCCCAATGGATCAGTCAAAGGTGGGTTGGAAGGAGCATTAGAGTTGTTTGCCAAAATATCAATAAAAACAAAATCAATACTAGAAGGACCAGGTATAGAATCCATGTCAATGTGGTGGTCTAAGTCTTGAGCACCGATGGGTACTCTCCATGCAGGGGAAAGAAGTCCAACTCGTTCAGGAGGCAAACCATGAATACAATGTGACCGACGATGAACAAATTCAGCCAAGGTGGTGGTGGGCTCCAGTATTGCAGCAATAATGCTGCAACTCCTGGGACTCCCTTCTTTACTTTTATCAACCCGATAGTTCGTAACAAACTTGGAAGCGACGGTGCTATATGCACAAGTACTAGCTCTTGCCGCAGGCTGTCACTTGATCAACTGGCACAAGTTCGCTAGGAGCTTAAGCCAACTTCTATGAGCTCTTATAAGAATATTTTGATTGTGATGGATGAAAGCTAACTCAACCAAAAGCTAATCTGCTTGCAGAAAGAAGTTGAAAGCCAAAAAGAAACGTGAACCCTAGAAAACCCTAGTTCTATCAACTAACCCTAATGGTGCAAGAAAGGAGATGAAAGTTGCAGAAATGAATGACATTGAATCTTGGAAAGGTAAAGTGCATGTGTCTAAGCTATCTCTGAAGTGGAATCTGAAAAAGGAACATCTTTTGTATTTTTTAATAATATTTGTGGAATTATCTTGCATGTGTTCGATTGTTGTTGACTGCGCAGAGGCGGGGTGAGGAATGGAACTGGAGAGGTGCTTGCAGGAGGTTGGGAAGGTGAGAAGAGGGCCTAAGGGGTCCCTAGCACCCTTCCAGAGAGTCGCACAGTGATCGGATCTCAAGAAACCGCTTTTGTTAGCTTCTACAGGAAGTCTGCAGCGGTTCTATAGGATGCTCTGTAACTTCTACAGGATGTTCTATAGAATGTTCCGAAAGGGATTTTTGGAGGGTTGATGGTGGAAGAAAGGTGAAGAAGTGGGTATCGAGGTGAGATAAGAGAGTGAAGAGGTCCAGGACTTGGTGGATCGAGCTGAGGAGTGGTAAGGATGGTTGGATTTGTTCAAGGAGGGGTATAGCAATATTGCACAAAAATATGGAAATTAGGGCAAAGTGAGAGAATGTGGAAAATGTAAGGCAAGAATCTAACTTTGAGGATGGAGCAGGTGGTATTGATGGAGTAAGGGTAGGTGGAGAGATATTACAGGTGCTTTGCAAGTTATTTCCCGAACTGCACAAACAAAGACTCGGAAAACCAAGGACCTAGCTACTTTAACCTAATCTGACATAAATAACAACAAAGAAAATGAACAGAAGTTTATTTGCAATGAAATCATGTGAAATAGTTATGCGGACTAAGCAATCATGAACCTGAGCATGTAACCACAACTGGTATCAACTTCTGCAAATGAGAATCTAACACTAACAATTGCATGATGAAGCAAAGACAATGTTTTTGGTGGCGACAAGGACACCTTGGTCTCAACTCATGGTCCCATAGAGTGAGAGATGAAATCAGGGGTGCTTGATAGCCTTTTCTGAAGATATTCTCTGTTATCAGCCTATCAAATCAATCTGAACATGAAAAGCCTGTGTAATCATCAGCATTGACCTAGGTAACCAAGCAAGATGTTAATCTACTCAACAGAAATTATTTCATAAAGACATAAAAAAAACATATAACAATACACGAAGGAGGCCTTGGCACTTGGGTTGGGCCCAACCCCAAGAGCAACAGACTCCTAAAACAAGCTCAGAACTGATACCAAATGAAACTGCTTTCCATTACTCAAAAGATAACCATGTCATAAAGAAAGTTGTACAACAGAAGCTACAAAATGAGCTGTGAAGCTAAGCAGCACTATAGTGCAAAATACAACTGTTCAAAAAAGTAACCTACGAAGGCTGGAATCCTTCCTATTTATGCACTACGAGGACCTCCAACAGTCCTCCTTAATCTAAGGGGCTGACTCCTCAAAACTACCAGTACTCAGTCACTTCATAAAAGCTGCTCGGCTCCCTTTCAGAATCAAGGTTGGTGGGCTACTGAACTCCAAGCTGATGGTGTAGAACTCGAGGAAGAGGCCATTTAGTGCAGGAGGCACCCTCCCTACGAATCCTCAGCCTTTTCCCCTTGCATTCGGCTGTCAAATGGCTCATAAATGCTTGACCTTGGTCCAAAAGTTGTCCAAAAATCTGCAATAAGCACGTATTAGTCTTCATGGCCAAGTGACTATCCTCATTCGTTCAATCAACATAAATATACTCAAAAGCATGCATAAAATATGAATAATGGTGGATTAATGGAGAATAAATAGGCAAAATGAGCCCAATAAGCTACCCATTTTTGGGGCTCATCATCACCCCCCTACTAAATGGGTTACTCATCCTCTGAGCAGCTAATCCAGCTCATCATCTTTGATTGCTTTGACTGCCTCCCTCACATCCTAGGCCTCTGAGCTAATGTCTTCTTCATGGTCATGTAATCCTACTTTTCTTTCTACTTCCTCCCACTGCCTGTGTTCCTCTTCTTCTTTGACTCCTTCCAATAGTCCTAAAAGCAAGGGAGGACTGAACTTTAGGCCGATCTAGTTGGCCTGAAGATTCTACATTGACTGTTTGTAGAGGGGTACTCTTGTGAAGGCCTCCCTCATCCTTGTTGGGGAGTGGTATTGTTTAGTCAATTTATTGTTAACTAAATTGCTAGTATTAATTGTCAACCCGAGGCTCGTAAGCTGATGAAGTGAGGGTGTACTATATGTACTTAAGTAACTTTCTTAGAGCTTTTGTTGTTTAGGGGGGTTTGTTTATGATTAACTTATCTTCCTAAAATGGAATGATGATTATAGACAAATGAGTGCAAGTGTGTGAAGGTGATCTCTATATGAGTGAAAGTGTGTGTGATGGTGATTTCTAATTGCTTGCTGAATTTGTAAGAGAAAAGA
>APFE030389271.1:0-67265 GCA_000404065.3 Pinus taeda
AAGGAAAATTTCAAACAGAGTGAGGAAAAGGTGAAGAGGATTATCATATACTCTATAAAATACCAAGTGATTCTTCATGTAAAAGAAATAAAAAGTGCTATAGAAATGTACAATTCCCTAACAAAGTTATACGAAAGAAATGATAATAGCAACAAATTAACATTTAAGAATTATCTTTGCAATAGTAAAATGACTAAATCAGATTCTATGACATCTTATCTTATTCAAATAACTCAAATTAAAGATCAAATTATAGCCACTAATCAAAAAATTAAAGATTTAGAATTAGTTACAGTTGCTCTTTGTGGCTTTTCTTTTCCATGTAAATAATTCATTCAAGGAGTTATGCACCTGGAAAACTACAATCATTTGATGATATGTGGGATGATTGTATTGAAGAATAAATTAGGTCACAAGTTAAAAATGAACCTCAAAACAAAGAGACTCAAGCCATTGTTTCTCAAAATAAGAAAGATAGATCAAAATAAGAAAGACATATAAAAATACAAATTATTCATCTTTAATAATCTTGGTGAGTATGCATCATGATGCCCTAAAAGAAAGAGGAAGGAAAAGGCATAAGATTCTACGACCAATGTCAATTAATAAAATAATGATGTGAAGCCACCTCTAAAGAAATCAAATAAATTATTCATTTGAAGAATTTGATAATTGAAAGATAAGTATTTATTTTCTTCCCATCCTTACTTCTTAGCTATTTATTATTCTATTACTTGAATCATTGGTACTTTCTTCTTATTATTGATATAATAAAAGGAAAAAGTTTAAGGAATGTTGTAGTACATGGAAGTGTAGTAGGGAGAAGGAATTTCTTAGAAAGGAAAAATAAAATGATGTATAAATACTTAGGATCATAGATGATCAACAAGAACTAAACTCTACAGGAAACAAAAAACCTATTGAAATCTTCTAGAAAGTAAATTGTAGAATTAGGTTTCGAATATTATATAAGACTCATTTAACAATTTGAGGGATATCTACAATGAGGCAAGATCAAAGAAAAACGTTCCGACAACACTCAAAAGATAAGTAATTTATATCCTTGCATCTTGACTATTAATTTTTTTCCTTACATTTCTTTCTTTTTTTCTTACATCACTTTACTCAAATAATAATTGCTTCTTTTATGATATCTTGAATAAATTTTGTAGGGTTTTTCCTAATATGGTCTCTCAAGTAAGAGGGACCAAGCGATATTACCACAAGGAAGATTTGAAGATGAAGGATTTTGTACAATTTTTGGTTGAGTTTCAAATCCATATTCATGGACCAAAATATCTCAAAATTGAACATTTCAAATTAATATACATATATGGTGCATTGGCAATTATGATATACGTGAGGAAATAAGTGAGACTTCGCATAAATAAATGACCATATTAGTAAATTAAATAAATTATGAAACACATATTAATTCAGCTCTATTACATACTCATGAATGAATAAATTGTGGATACATTTTAGCTAATTTTGATGCTAGAAGTATCCCTCATTGAAGGAAATGATGAGGAATGCAAAAATGATATTGGTTGGGTCATAAAGGATTTTGACTAATAAAGTATGTATACATTCACTTTTGAGGGCAGAAGGACTTGGTAAGGATGAACAAAAGTGAATGTTCCATGGAAACTTATATTAGATACATCTTCTCCATAGAATCCAAACAGAATTAGTTAGCAAAAGGACGTTACCATGTCAAACAATGGAGATAGATGGAACTCACCGTTAAATAAAAAATGCACTTGGGTAGGTGACAAAGGACTCTGACCAGAAAGGTTAATATTTCAAAGGAAAATTATCTTAATAAGTTAAAAATATTTAATGCCTAGGCTAAGGTCATGACTAGAAGAGTTTTATAGGTTTTTCTGAAAAGTTTTATTGTTTCATAGGCGACATTGTCCTTTCCTATGATAGTTTAAGTTCGTCATTAATACATTAAGTTCACCCCTTATCATCATTATAGTGTTCATATCTACACCATTATACATCAACATGGCCAATAACATGGAAAGAAACAACATCACCATGATCATCAATGTACTGGAACATAAAAGGAACATTAAAATAAAGCAGGCATAGATATAGAGACATCAGGATTGGTCTGAGACGAGGGAAAAACCCACTACGGGAAAAACCATTGCAAATCTTATTCTTGTTAGATGGGCATGAAATGATGCAAGGAAAGAGAGTACAACGATCCATAACTTTATCTATGGAGAAAAACAATAATGATAGTCATGAAACATCTATAATGAAGTTAAGGATCAGAATCCTCATACTGATGGGTGTATTATGCTATCACAAACTAACGTCAACTGTTGTACATTGTTTTCATTGTTTCAAACATTGCTGAGAACTATTACCACTATCAATGAGTATAATAAATATGTTTGCAGCATATACTAACAAATCAGATCTACAGAAACCAAGATCTACCAGATCATTGAAGTCAAATAAAGTCAAGATGACAAACTCTAAATCTAAACTCGAGTTGGTGTCATCAAAGCTGTGTGTGTTTGACTGAAACATTATGCTATCTCTCTCGACCACTTTATGCAGGTGTCTGTCACTACACAATCAGCCTTAAGAAGTATTTATGCCTACTAATGTCGTAAAATACACCTAAATCCCAGAATCTCTCCCTTAGAGTTATTGCATGAGTGACTGAGATATATTGGTCACTCTTAGGACAACCTTATGTGAAGGATCAGGGACCTAAACCTTTCAATCTACCTTTGAACCCATGGTCACTCCCATCAGCTCTGTTCGAGCATCCAAGGGTCTATAGTCACTCTCGTAGGCTTATGTGCTAGCGTCCAAGGAGCAACATTCCATGTTGTGTGTCAGTGATCGAGATCCCGAAGGCCTAACCCAAAGCAAACCTTTCACCAATTATTTTGGACCCTTTAAAGAACTCCTTCCGTCGAACCTATGTAAACCAAGACAAAATAGAAGAGAATATGCTTCCAAATGATCTTGAGGTACATCCTATTTATAGGCTTTCCTCTAGGTTCACTTCAGCCTAACTCTGACCCAAGTAGTTACTCATGTGATTAGAGCCAACCCATTGTAATATATATATATATATATATATGAATAAAGTAACTCATAATTCAACCTTTGCTTAACCAAATTGGGTGACATTTAGGTTGATTTAGGTCCTATCAAAAAGAGAAACATAATGGAATCATTATTTTGGTTGTTTGAGTTGTCCAAGGTGGAATTTTACTGCAGTTGTAAAAATTAACACTCCCTCTCAACTAGGGAGAATTCCACCTACCAATCTTTGTCCATCGAACAATATATCATCATGGATCATATTTTTCATTTCGTCATCATGCAATGTACAACACAAATCATCATTGTACATCTCGATCTATCCCTTTCTTATTCATGTTTATCTCTTGATTGTTTGTGCTCGTATCCATGAAGAATCTCAGATCTAGAAGAGGAAAAATATGTTACCAGAGGTGAGCTCAAGCTACCATCCTTTATCCATTACGATGCTATTTGGAATCTTTGTCATCGACTTGATACCTAGAATGTTTTCATTGCAAATCATATCATCAGGGATAACATATTATGGAATCACTTCGGAGAGCAATAACTTCCACCCATACTGAGAAAAAGGATAAATCATCGCATAGGGAAGTAAACACTCAACCCTTGAATTTCATCACAGAAGTTTACCCTCAACATGGATTCATATCAGGTCATCTCAACCCATGTTATTTCTTACTAATATTTCCATCCATGACCTATTCATGTGGTAGAACACCTGCATCATATTTTCCTTGGGTTGTACACCCCCAAGTACACTCTCAACTCATTGGCCAGATGAGGAGCGATATTCCCAACAAACCCAACTTATGGGTATGATGCCAAATGGGGTATACTATACAAAGACCGAGAAAGGGTGAGATAATCCTCTAACTCTATGGGTAACAAATAGGGGTAAACCCTATTGTCCAGAGTTCCCTCAACCCCAAGAGCCCTTCATCTCAATTCCTCACTCTCAGAGCTCAAACAGGGTAGGAGTAGTTATCTTAGTGTCCTCGATGAGTATTGCCCCTCATCAGGAGGGGATGCTCTCTGAAAACAAATAAATTTCTCTTCGGCAATCTCTTTGTGATAATAGATTCAATATTCTTGTCTCAATAGTACTTGTTTACTATTCATACACAACAACAAATCAAATACCATGCCGGATTATATATAATCATATAAATGACAGAAGGATACCATAATCATCCTCCCTCTGAAGGAGGTGCCAACCGTAAGCTCGACCTTGTTTCAAAAACGTAGACTATCTTAATATATGAGAGTATCTTGGTCCAAACTATAACCATGTCATATCTAGATCATGCTCAAACAACTCTCTAAGGAACTTTTGTATCCTTCCTCACAACTAGCCATGCTACTAGCATCATTATCAATCTCGGTCATGCTATGGATTTCTCATCCGAGATATCATGATGGATATGTCATTCTCAAAATTTAATATCTCATGGAGATATTTCAAATCACGCCTAGTGTGATCAAGGGTTCATGTCCCAAGTGTCAAAAAATGCTAAAAAATTGAAGTGCTCAGAATTGGTTCAAACCTAAATGACCGAATAGATCTCGTCTTCCTAATTCTGGTGTCATGAATGGTTCGAAAATGGTATTCGTATGCAAAAGTTATGTCAAAAAGAAAATCATCCAATAACCATTAATTTTTGAAATTTTTTCAAAATAAATTAAAATAGAATATTCCTTAGAATATTCCCAAAATACTGCTTTTGGGCATCCAATGGAAGGGTGCCACGTAGCAAGCCCAGAGGCCGCCACGTGGCCCCAAGTTCGATGATGTTTTGACATACAAAATAGTTATGGAGGCATGGGGAATCGAACCCATGACCTCCCATGAATAGGGACTACAACTTACCAATGGACTACGTCGGCAGAACTCGAAAGGTTTGCGAGCCAAACAATATTTGAATTTAAAAATCAGTTTGGGCGGGGCCCAAAGGGGGCCAACTCCTAAGGGCTAGCCCCCGTTCCACAAGACCATACCCAAAGAACCGTGGGCCCAAACCTTAACTACTAGCAGTCAGTGCTCCAACGGATAGTTGATGTGGTCACATGGCACGACGGAAACTACGGTCAGCTGTCACTTAACCAAACCACTCAGCGCGAAATCCAAAGATGACGCCCAACCTCCGGAATCTAGTCACATGCACAAAGTTAACGGGTGGTTAACTAATCGATCAGTTGGCAGATTTCTTGGCATTGGTGCCAAAATTAGCAGTCCAGCCATCTTGTTGGGCCTAATTGGGTCACTAACTTTAGCTAACTAGAGTCAATTCAGGGACAAAGAGGTAGTGGAGTAAATGAGCCATAACTTTGGCTAGGAAAGGCCTTTTGAGACGATTTTTATTTTTTTATTTTGACTAATCAGACGATTTTGAAGCCATTAAGCCATTGACACAGGTTAGACAACAATCATAGGTAGTTTGCAAGTGTTTTCGCTCCATAGAAGTTCTAGGAGCTACAAGGGCCCAACATTGTGGGATCTGTATAGGGTTGCATGTACCTATTGGATAAGAACCAATAGTCATTCCTGATGGACTTGAGTGTTATGAATCCATCTTTACAGTCCATTTCACCTGTTAAGGCTTCTATTCAGTTGTACAATCGTTTTGATCTTTTAATCAAATCAAGGACATGCGCATTTGGGAGCCTTGGACCGAGCAAATTTAGCCTAGTAGGGGTGAATTTCTTCATCATATGCTATTGCATCTGTGATTGAATTTTCTTTTAGAAAAAATCTATTTTAGTATGTTAAATAGAGAAATGAATTAATTCTACTACACATAAAAGAGTCATAAACAGCTGAAAAACTCATTTGTTTTTAACTACAAGACATGTACATGACTTAAACATGTATGTTTACAGAATTGAATACCTTGCAAATCATTTACAAGTAGTTTCATTTTTAGATCAAGTTGGTATCGTAGCTAAGTTGTTGTTTCTTTGTATGAAAAGCAGTCAAATAAACTATAGACAGAGCCTGAAATGCACCATGAAGCCTTCGAAATGCTCTTGTTATACAATTACAAAGTAGATAAATGCTCTTTCAGTCAATCTCTGGTGTAGTTGTCTTTCGATTGTTTTTGTACAATGATATTTTGACTGTTTTGCAAGTTTTGATGCTTACCAGGCTGAAACTTCAGAGAGGGGAAGGACATTTGACTAGGGAACGAGAGAATCCTCGGTCAAGGTGGGCCAGTGTGCCATTATCTCCACCTTCAGATTCACCCTCAAGAGCTTCAATATAAGCTTCAAGAATGTCTGGAAAGGAAGGAGAAATTCTTGTAGACATGGATCCAAATGAAGAAGAAAGAGTCTTCAGAAAACCTTTCTTAGACTTGACTCAAATGGTGAGAACATTGTACCAGGAAAGAAATGAGAAATTGGTGGAAGAAGGGTCTAAATATCCAAATGAAGGAGAAGGATCTTCAGGAGGTAAGAATGATTATGATCATTCAAAGAAATGACATGGAGGAAATGGTGATCCACCACCCCCATCGTCACCTTCTTCCTCTACATCCTCATCTTCTTCTTCTTCAGTTCATAAGCATAGATCCTCTGAAAAAAGTCCCTTTTTGAAGATTGATGTAAAATTCGAATTACCTATGTTTAGTGGTGAAGTGAATGCAAAAAACCTTGACAACTGGATTAGGCAATTGGAATTTTACTTGAGGATCCAAAATATGCATGATGATGCCACAAAGATTTAGTTGGCTTCATTGAGAATCGATGGAGCAGCATTGGTTTGGTGGGAGGCCAAGACCAAAGAGGAAATCAAGAAATTTGATAAGGTTACCTTAAAATGGATTGAATTTCTTTTAGCCATTAAAAAACAATTTTATCCTCTTGCTCACATGCAGAAGGCCATCATGAATTGGGAAAATTTGAGACAGCTTAATGGTCAAAATATCCAAGACTACACCCAAGAATTCAGGAGGAGAGCTCTCTTATTAGGGGTAGATTTACAGACCCAAGAAACCTTCTTGAAATACATTGGTGGCTTGCATAACTACCTTAGACATACCATCTTGATGTTTAATCCTACTAACCTGGACGAGGTTTGTGTTCAAGCTACCCATTTAGAGGCTAGGGGAAAAAACACATTTGAAGAGGGTAGAAACAAGCCCCAAAAGGGGAAGAACAAAGAGAAAACCTTCAAGGTAAAGGGAAAAAAGAATGCATCTATCGAACGAGAGAGTGATATATTGATCTGTAAACACTATTCTAAAGTAGGCCTCAAATAAATTGAAACTCAACCCAACACTAGTACCTCAAACTGTCATGTACAAGCTCCTAATGAGGAAGAAAGAATTGAACTATTTCATGTGAGCGTAATTTCAAAACATACTAAGGTTGACACACTTTTTGATAGTGGGTTACAAGACAACCTTATATCAGAAGACTTGGTCAAGCAGCTCAAACTTGAGACCATTCCTCATCCAAAGCCATATCCACTTGTATGGATACGCAAAGATTCAAATTTACAAGTCTCAAGAAAGTGTATATTGCGCTTTGCAATTACTGCACATTTTATTGACATAGTTGAACTTGATGTAGTGTCATTTGATATAGCAGGAATTGTTTTGGGAAGTCCTTACCTGTTTGATAGGAAAGCTATATTCTATCGGCATGAAAACAAATATCATCTTTTCAAAGATGGCAAGGAGCTCATTATTAGAGCTCATTGCAAGAAGACAGATGTAGTGATGGTGAATGCAGGACAAGTAAAAAGGTTGGTCAATTCAAGTAAGAATTTTGTTCTTCTTATGATTAAGCCCAAGGTTGATTTGAATCATCAGTCATTTGACAATTGTGATCCCAAACTTAAATCATATTTATATGATTTAGTTGATGCACATCATGAGATGTTTCAGGAAGCAACAAGTTTGCCTCCTAAGAGGGAGGTTCAGCATGAAATCCATTTGCATCCAGATTGTCCTCTTCCAAACATAGGCATGTACCACATGTCTATCATGGATAATGTTTAAATCAAAATGAAAATTAAGGACTTGTTGGATAAGGGTTTCATAAGGCCAAGTACTTTGCCATGTGGGTCACCGATTGTAATGATTCCAAAGAAAGATGGCACTTGGCGTATGTGTGTTGATTTCAGGGCATTGAAGTAGATAAAAATAAAGAATCGTTACCCACTCCCAAGGATAGATGATTTGTTAGACCAACTAAAAGATGCTCGATATTTCACTAAGTTAGACTTGCACAGTGGATATCATCAAGTAAGAATTGAAGAAAGCGACATTTGGAAGACAGACTTTAAAACCAAACAAGGACTCTTTGAGTAGCTTGTGATGTCATTTAGTTTATGCACTGCACCTACAACTTTCATGCAGGTAATGGATGATGTCTTGTGTCCTCTTCTTGATGATTTCGTTATTGTCTCCTTAGTTGACATCTTGATTTTCAACAAGTCAAGAGAAGAACATGTCATGCACGTTAGGAAATTACTTGATGTTTTAAAGAAGAATTATTTACTTCTTAAAATGTCAATGTGTGAATTTGGAAAGACTTATTTGGTTTGTTTGGGACACATAGTAGGAGGAGGCGCTTTGAGAATTGATCTAGGAGCCACGAGTGCCCAACATTTTGGGAGTTGTATAGGGTTGCATGTAACCATTGGATGAGAACCAGTAGTCATTCTTGACTGATTTGAGTGTTTTGAATCCATTTTTACAGTCCATTTCACTTATTAAGGCTTGTATTCATCTTCACAATCACTTTGAGCTTTTAATCAAATCAAGGACATGCCCATTTGGGTGCCTTAGACCCAGCAGATGTATCCCAGGAGGGGTGAACTGCTTCATTATATGCTATTGCATCTCTGGTTGAGTTTTCATTCAGAACAAATATGTTTTAGTATGTTAAATAAAGAAATGAATTAATTCTATTACACATAAGAGTCATAAACAGCTAAAAAACTCATTTGTTTTTAACTGCAAGACATGTACATCACTTAAACATGTATGTTTACTGAATTGAATACCTTGCTAAGCATTTACAAGTAGTTTCATATTCAGATCATGGTGGCAACTTTATTTGAGTGAAGTAGCTCAATCATGAATCTATTTAGGTTCTATGCATATAATATATATACATATGGTTGTTCAAAACCATAATCATTAATATTTCAATCAACTGTCAGACGCCATTCGAAGTTCAACAACCTCCAATCAAAATATCAAGGATCTACAAGAACATTTTTCAGTAACTATGCAATATGGGATTTCTTTCCCATATTCTAGACATCAATTCATCATGTAATGATACATCATTTTGGGCTTCAAAATCAATCTCCCTCTTATTTTTATCATCACATCATCATCACCTATCATAAGTACATCATCAGGATATAAAATAAATACTATAATTAATATGAAATCCATATCTTGTAACTCATCATCCTGAATTCATCAGATAATTGTCAAATATAGACATATCTGGATTCTAAGAATAATGCCTTTCTAAGGAATCATAATCATCCTTACATAAATATTTTTTGTGTCATTATATCAAAAAAATCATGTTAGCAACATTTAGAGGCCATATCATGACCATAATCAAAGTCATCATTATCAAAGTATTAATATATCCATCCAGGAGACAGGTAGAGCTCATATAAAGTCTAAATTCAGATATGCAATATAATTGAGAGGATTCATCAAGTCATTCTCATAATCACAACTATCATTCTTTCATGCATTGTGCTAAAAATAAGGAGGCCAATATCTAAATACCCACATAAGTCATCATGCCCACATCGCATCGATATCGTGAAAAATCAATGATTGTCAAATCATATCAATAGACATCAGGTCAAGTCCAAATTACTATTGTAGAGAAATCTATAGTGAAAGAACATATCACTAATCAATTCAAATTTATTGTCAAACATCATGCCAAAACACTCTTCATATATACCAATAATTTCAAATCATGCCAACCTCTTGTAGCACAAACATAATGACATATCTATGTGTAAGTCCTGGTCACCTCTAAACATAAGTTCAATGTTCATGTTCATGTTATGGAAATTATTCAAGATTTTCTTACTATCATCTCTTGATGCTATGTGCAGTACATCTAAGGTAGTGGCGTCTTCCATGTGACGATATGATTTCATGAAAAATACTTCATTATATGACCAAAAATTTAACTCAACAATTTTATAAACCAATTAAGAGTGGTAGAATATGTCATAGACACTATGATTAAGAATTCGAGAAACTTCAGAAAGCTTCAGATGATGGTGAACAGCAATTAAACATCTGGTCTAACCCTTATGTTGAACCTCTCTGGACCAAGACAAAAGAGAAGAGAAGATGTGTCCAAATTACCTTCACGTCTCGTCTATTTATACGATTTTCTAGGGGTTCACATGCGGTTAAGAATGACCCAAGTAGTTACTCATATGATTAGAGTCGACCCATTCCAGAATACATGCATGAATAAAATAATTCATAATTCAACTTCCTCTTAACCAAATTGTGTCATCTATAATTCAATTTTGGTCCTCTCAAGAGGAGGAATCTAATGCAATGATTATCTCGGTCATTTGAGTTGTCCAAGGAGGAATTTTACTACACTTTCCAAAATTAACAAGATATCTTTCTTTCATTAAAGCGAAAGAGATAAGATATGGAAAGCAGAGTTTCTAAAGAAGGTCAAGTTTATAGTTGGATTGAATTTCTAGCAAGAAGTTTGACTATGTTTGACTCCTATCAGTGTTTGGAAAATTCGCACAAATTTCTAGATAATTTATATTGTAAACATTGCTAAATATTGAATTCTCCTTGGTAGAAAAGTTAGTTGGGTTTTCCCCAATGCAACCTTTTGTCTCTTATTGTGTTTTCTTGACTCTTTATGATCCTATTTTTATTGCAATATCGTTGAGATTTTTCGATGTGTAATTACTTAATGATATAAATGACATAAGTAAAATTAAGAATACAAATCATTGAAGAAATTATCATAGTAGAAAAAAAAATTTCTATTATAAGATATTTAAATCATAGATATTACATCTTTGAATAATTGTAATTCGAGAAATTGTGTTTTGATCAAGAGAGGAATGTGATATGGAAAAATATTAGGATTTAAAATAACATGTTAATTAAATTTGAAATGTTAATGAACTATGTAGAAGAAAGGGATTCACAAAGAATTAATGACTACAGTAAACGAATTTATTTTTATATGAACATCAATGGTAATTTTTTTTTACAATGAAAGCTTTTATGTGCGGGTGAAAAATGAAGGAGAAGGATGCCAATAGTTAAGAAAGTGAATGTGAAGATATCGTTGTGATCCTGGATGTAAGAGAAAAGAATAATTGGTATTAGCGCATGTGATGGTGCTTATGGTAGTAATGAAAGATGAAAGTGTTGGAAGCTAAATGATGGTGGATAATTAATGCTAAAAGTCTTTCTAGGTTTTGCGGAATAGACTCAAGATCATATTGTAATAGAAGTCACACATTCAATTTGTAAACAAATATATATAGTCATGTTTGACATTATGTAGGGGTCCTTGAGAATGAATGTATGTCACATCTTCATGAGTGGATTTTTACCATTGAGTGTACATATTTCAATTGTGATGTAAGCGTGATAAGGCGTGTGTACACCTATGTAGTTCATGATAATATACAAATGAACTTGTAAGTGCATATTTATGGTAAGCTTAATCCACTTGGTTTTACGGTATGTAGTCATATTGATTTGTTCTTTGTGTAAGTATAAACCACAATACGATGTCATTCCGTGGCGAGTATACGAGAACATTGAGAGCATGTTGAGGGTAAATAATGAAAATCTAGAGAATTGTTGAGAAAAATCCATGAACTAGAAACATGGTTGAGGATAAGCTAACAAAATTAGAGCATGCTTATAAGTGATCCAAGAGAGACCAAGATGTTGATAGGGGTGATGTAGGGGGAATTAAAGGTAAAAATATAAGTATAACTATAAATATATGATAGCTAAATGGACCATATTTTGCAATAAGATCCTAGTAGACAAGTAATTACAATAACTAGTTACTCATACATATGCATTCTAGTGGATGGTTGTTTTTTTGTATGGTTAAAAGCCCTAGGCTGGACCATATCTAGACTTTGTTGATCAATATTAGGAAATTAGCTGTTAAGGGTGTGTTTTGGAGTAATAAATGTTAGTTTTCTCAGGTGTGATTCTTTCTTAATAAATGAATCTATTAGTTGTTAAGGGCGTGTTTCAGAGTTATAAATGCTAGTTTTCTTAGGTGTGATTCTTTCTTAGTAAATGAATCTATTTACTATTTATAGTCTTCAGGAAGTTGTTAAAACTAATTAAGTTGAAAGATATTATCCAACTAACTGACCTGCCATATTGGTGTATGATTGAGAGATTCACTCCACAAAGTTGACTGTATGAGATAGGTTCTCAACGTTAAGAAATAAATCATAGCATCATTGGATTAAATGAATGTGTTTATGCAATTTTGATTGTTACACTAACAAGTTTTTCACTTTTCAAAAGTAATTCAACATCAATTATTACACCATTATTTTGAAAATCATAGGAGCAGATTACACACAAAAAATAGTTGGTATTATTCAATCACAAATTCCAAATACAAGCTGCATAAATAGTGCTCATGAGATCCAACAAATCCCAAACTAGGAGAATATTGTAGAGAAAATCTCAGGACAAAACTCCAAAAACCAACAACCTAATCTTACCTATTTACTAAACTAACCATTATTCTAATTTCCCCCTTTAATGCAAAGATTACTACAAAAAATTCCAAATTTCAATTCACATTTTACTGGTCTTCCTTGACACTTATCCCCACTCTAAATCTTATCCCTACTGTAAAGTTAACCAGAATTTCACCACCACAATATTCGAGCTTCCATTCAACTCATTTAATTACGCCGTAAGGCGTTCCCCTCTGAAATGAACTTTCCTAAAATCCACCTGTCATACCTATGTGCTGTCAAATTATTGTGTTAGACGATTACAAGATTGTTAATCATTCGATCAAGGGAAGGGAAGGGAAGGTAGTTGAATGGTTGAAACTGTTCACCATATTTGAAACAGTTGCAAGATTTGCCTGTACCCTTTTTGTCTTCTCTGCTCTTTCTTCCCCTGCTACCTGACTGACCTCTGAAACGGGCTCCGTCGAATCTTTGGGGTAAATTTTATCCTCCATGGCTTCTGAATATTTAGCTATTTCCTTTTGTTCAAATCTTTCAGTTTCAGCCCCTTTACCGCAGTTCCATTCTGGATTACCCTCCGAGATAAAAAAAAAAAAAAAGCGATCTGCCTGAACTGGATCATAGCTTCTGCCAGGGATTTGGGTTTTTGAAGGCTGCTCAATCCGCAGTCTGTGGGAATAAATGGCATCTGCGCTGATTAGCGATCTTTGTGTTTCGAATTTTCACGGATTTTCGCAAGATAAGAAGAAGAGGCAGCAGGGGTTGCGGTCAGGGTTTGCGATGAACTTGCATTGCGCTATGATATTGTGGCCCATTGTCAGGTACTCACCCATCTTCCATTTTTTTTCATCGCCATTAAATCCATCTTAACTGTTAAGTATATTTACCAATTATACTACATCTTTATCGCAGGGAGGGGCAAATGCAGGTCACACCATATACAATAGCGAGGGAAAGAAATTTTCTCCACCTTGTCCCTTCTGGAATAGTGAATGAGAAAGCCCTATGTGTTATTGGGAATGAGAGAAGCAGAACTTGCAGGGTCGTTAATTGGAATGACAAAAAGAGGGATTGGTCCTTGCTATGCAAGCAAGGCAATCTAGAATGGTATTCGGGTAAGTGATTTGAGGCACAGGGATACATTTCTTGAGAAGTTGGATATTCTTTTGCATGATGCCCCATCACGTTTTAAAGGCTTTGAGTATAATAAAGGCATGCTACAGACTGAAGTGGAGCATCACAAGAGATATTCTAAGCAAATAGAACCTTATATTGCTGACACTGTTCATTTGATGAATGATGCATTCTCAAGCGAGAAGAAGATTTTGGTTCAAGGCGGCCAGGCGACCAAAAAATTCAACATTCTCATCTGGGATCAAGGCCCTTGCTGATTATGTGCATAGAAAAGGGTTCAAACTGAGGATATATTCAGATGCCGGGTACGAATTCTAGGAAATTCTCTGGAACTCTCGCACTATTCTCAAAATTTCAAATGAAATCTCTCTACTATTCTCCCATTATTGTTAATGTGGATTTTTCTAAGCTTTTATCTACTCTGCAGGTTTCGTACCTGTTCAGGGAAACAGCCAGGCTCATTGGGATACGAGAAAATAGATGCAGATACATTTGCTGAATGGGTACATTTGCCTCTTCCTATAGTTCCATAGTGGTTTACATTGTAAATTTGAATTTTTTAAATTATTTTACAGACTAATTCTCCTACACCTCATGACAGGGGGTTGATTATCTAAAATATGATAATTGTAATATTGATCGTAGCAAACCAGAACTGTGGTAATTTTCTGTTTCTAATCTTCAATCCAACTCTCTTATATTTGATGGACCATTAACTGTTCCTTTCTAGCCTGGACAACACTCAAATTTTCTGGCTATCTACCATTCTCTTCTCAATTCTTTAATGCTTGCTATGTAATTCTTTGTCTCTGCAGTTATCATCCCCTTTGAAAGGGTGGGTGTTCATGGATTGGAAGTAAAGAATGCATTCAATCCTTTCTGTTAACAAACTTCAAATTTGTTGATTGTTTCCTGATGGTCCATCTCTATTGCTTAAGTGGATTGTGGTTCTTGTTCTCTGAGAAGCTACCGGATCAGTTTTAGGGCTTTGTAAAACTATAACTTTGCCTGATTAATATCATTACTAGACTTTAACTACTGCCTGCAACAGGAAAGAGAATGCGGTTTATTTGGGGATCCATGAATTGGGAAATTGAATCTGTGTGTTAAATTCTAGGTACCCAAGAATGAGGGATGCAGTTCTGAGAACACGACATCCAATATTTTATTCATTGTGTGAATGGTAGGTTTTGATTTCAGTAGATCTTTATGAAATCAGTAATAAGTTCTATATTTCTCAACCATTGATGTCATAATTTTGATATCTTCAGATGCAAACTGTTATTTTTGCAGGGGAAGACATCATCCTGCTACCTGGGGAGACAAAGTTGGAAATAGCTGGAGGACGACACAAGACATTAACAACAGTTGGATTAGGTGATCATAGGCTCTACTGTCACACCCACTTCATGGATTGCTCTAGTTGTAAATAGTCAGAGAACATTGTATGTTGGACTGATTGTTTTTGGCCTGGGGCCAACTGAATGGTTAATCTGGTGCAGCATAGCTTCTCGAGTGGATCTGAATGACAGATGGGCACATTATGCAGGACCAGGTGGATGGAATGGTAGGGCTCCATTCCAATTTCTATGCCAGATATAAAACGAGTTACTATATATCATTTTACTTTTTGATCAATGCTATTCCAAGTGATTCATTGGGCATTCTGTGGATCAGATCTTAACATGTTGGAGGTAGGAAATGGCAAATTAAGTAGAGAAGAATACTGGTCACATTTCAGCCTCTATGTGCTGATGAAGGTACTTACCATATCTTGTTCTTTGTTCTTGTTGATATGATGATGATGATATCGGCCTTGCCCTTAAATATTCTACTCTATTGTACCAAGTTAAATTAAACCTTTTTATACCATTGAATCATGCATAGCTATATGCAGGCACCATTGTTGATAGGGTGTGATGTGAGATCTATGAGTTCTGGGATTGTGGAGATCCTCAGCAATGTAGAGGTGATTGCAGTCAATCAAGGTGAGAGAACTTTTGGAATTTGTGATCAACCATTAACTACAATTATAATATATATGCTTCTTTCAAGGTGTAGTCCAAGTAGTTAACACTCATTATTTTTACTAGGCTGACACCTCATGCTTTTTTGTTATCGTTATCATGTGCAGATCCATTGGGAGTACCATGCAAGAAATTCTACAGTAATGACAATCTGGAGGTATTCATGGCAAAGATGAGCGATAGTTCCCTATAATTTAATATCTTTCCTTTCCCGACCATCTATTTATGTTAATGTATCTCGATTGTTTTGTAATGTAATGTGTATCTTACTCTTAATGTCTGTTTGCTTATAGGTATGGGCAGGTCCTTTATCCAACAATCGTATGGTGCTAATCCTATTGAATAGAAGAGAGTCAAGAGCTTCAATTACAACCAAATGGGAAGATATTGTCCTCGAATCTTCCCATGAAGTCCAAATTAGAAATTTGTGGAAGGTATATTTTACAGGCTAGAATAAATATACCAGAAGGTTTGAACTTCTGCATTAAATGCATTCTAATTCTGAAGTGTATCCTTGTTCTGCAGGAATGTAGTCATTTCTTGGAGTGTATATGTGACTAGAGTTGCTATTAGGATAAGCTCTGCAGAAAGACTTTCAACATTACTAATAGCATTATTGGTAATTTGCAGCACAAGTCTCTAGCGAGAACATTTAAGGGTAGCTTAACATCATCAGTCAATCCACATGCATGTAAGATGTATATTTTGACAAGTGCTTCCAATTAGATACATAAAATGATGTTGGTTCAACTGTTTGCTGGCTCATCTATTTCAACCCACATAAAAGGATGCTGACTCAACTGTTTCAAGCCCAACTTGAGCAGATTATTATTTGTAGCAATTTCACATTATAGTAGCACCAAAAGAGTTTAGGTAATTCCGTATAAGATTCTTTTTCTATCAACAAAGGATCCATTTCATTTCATCATATGATCTAAGGTTCAAAATTTATGAACCTCATTAAGGAATGTAAAAGCAGGTTCAAAATTTATGAACCTCATTAAGGAATGTAAAAGCTTTGTGTCATTTCTCATAATATTTCTTATTATTGATTAATTAATAATTCATTACCTTCATTTAAATACCTTGAATACCTTCGTTTCATTTAGTGATCACTCTTGATTTCCTTGCACATACTTGAATACCCTCATTTTACATGGTGGTCACCCTTGATTTACTTGCACATCTAACTTAAAAGAGTCGCTAATATTAACTATTACAATAAAATAAAGAGAGTCACTAATATTAACTATTACAATAAAATAAATGTTTGTATTGATTTAAAACAAAATATTGATTAAAATTAATCTCATTCCATCATTGTAATTGTTTTTTCCCATATAAGTTTCATTATAGGTATAATTCATAATGATCACATCAAGGCAAGTTCCTTTTCATAGGATTATCATTATTTTTTCTAATGATTTTGTTTATTATTTTTTCTTTTTGAAAATTTTTGTTTATTATCTTTTCTTTTTGAAAATTGTTAGTGTTTTTTAATGACATTGTTTACTATTTTTTCTTTTTATTGAAAATTAGTCATAATGGTTTTTAAAGTGTGTGTATATATATATATATATATATATATATATATATATATATATATATATATATATATATATATATATATATTTCTTCATTTATATTTCACTTAATATTATCATTACCATTTATGTTTTACTTAAAACTAATAAATAAAAATATATTAAAAAAACTAAACTAAACTAAGGAAGACAAGGCAGGGATCCAATACCTTTTAATAGGGGTTGGATCTTTGCTTTTTTAGTTTAGTTTAGTTTTTTTAATACATTTTATTATTATTATTTAGTTTTATGGTTTAAAACAATTAAATTTGACCATATTATTCAATTTTAGTTATTTCTATGACTTTTTTTATTTAAATATTAATATTAATAATAATAAAACTAATTTAATTCATGATTTCTATTTATTTTATTTTATTTTTAAATTTGTCTTTTTTCTTAATGTTATTTATTTTATTCACTTATTAGTTTAACCATATTATTATTTCATTTTAGTTATTTTTATATGGACTTTTATTATTATTAAAATATTAATAATTATAATAATAACATATAATCATTATTTATAACTATTGTCATTTTAGTTATTTATAGGGACTTTAATATTATTAAAATATTAATAATTTATAATAAGACTAATTTAATTCATTATTTATAACTATTTGTCAACTGTTAATTAAAAAAAATATTTATCACTAATAATAATTCTTAGTCAAAACTAGCTATTATATTATAATAGCTAGAAAACATCTCTCTACATCCGGTTAATTTGATCCCAGGTTCTTCATCTTGTCCTAAAGATGAGTTACATTTGATGGTTCAAAAAGCATTGACAATTTTTTTTCTCTTATGTGATTTTCACTAAAAGACTTCTTAGCATACAAGAAAAGATGTTGTAAGACAAATATAAAGATATAAAGATATTGATTTGGTCAAATAAAATTAAATTAAAAGATAAAATTAATAATTTACTATTGGTATCTTCCATGGGGTGAATTCTTCCAACTCAGTTTTCATTTGCATGTTTGATGATATAGTATGTAATGTGCTTCTAGACTATTGGACAGATGTTGATGTTTTTATTTTGTGACTTTGAAAATTTTGTTGATATTTAAATTTTGGACTCGATACTTAATGAACACATAGTTAATAGCCCTGGTTCTCAACTCGGCAAACCACTCGCACATAATGTGTGGATCAATGTAATATTTTTCTGATTAATGAAAAGCAGCACCAAATAACTTAAAAAAAATATGGTTAATAGACCTGGTTCTCCACTGGGCAAACCACTTGTAGATGATGTGTAAATCAATGTAATATTTTTCTGATTAATGAAAGGCGGCACCAAATAACTTAATAAAAAATAAAAGTTTTTTTAGCTCCAAAGTTCTAAGTACTTGTGTTCTTTGCCATGGATCAATGTAATATTTTTCTGATTAATGAAAGGCGGCACCAAATAACTTAATAAAAAATAAAAGTTTTTTTAGCTCCAAAGTTTTAACTACTTGTGTTCTTTGCCATGATATCACTGGAAAATATTGATCATGAAATAAAAAATACCAACTTTAATACATTTTAAATTTGACCTTAATATGTTTCGGACATTTAATAATATATATAATATCTTTGTAATGGGTCGTAATCATACCATTTCTCTAGTGGTCCTTACCATCTATGTAGCGTTCTTAGTGGGGTACAAAGTCAGAGCACATGCACCTTTGCGAAGAGGGAAATAAGTTACGAGTAGTTGAGTCTATTAATTGTACATATGGTTTTTTTTTAATTTGTATATGTACCAAAATTCAGGATGCAAAATTGAAACACAGGGAATTGAAAGTTGATAATTTGTTTTAATCATTAAGAACCATGAAATTTCATTATTATATTATTATTATTATTATTATATTATTACTATATATTATTACTATTATTATTATTTTAAGAGTTGTATTGAGAGTGTTTTATAATTTAATATAACTAGCATTTGCACCCGATGTTGCAAAGGAAACGCCGTAAGTCATGCATATGGAAGAAGAGCATAAATGAAAAAAGATGTGATATGTTACATGATATAACTATAGCCAAATTTGAGTGGAAAAAATGTTAATGTCAAATGTAATACAATCAAACAATCTACTCAAAAAAGAGCCATTTGCAACTTCCTTCCCAAATGCTCAATCTAAGAGTTTATTTTAATTGACAATTCGAAGAGTTTATTTTCGTTGATAATTGCATCCTAGATCAGAACTCCTTTCTCTTCCATTTTTCTTTCATAGTGTCAGCTAGACTGAACCCTCTACCATCATATGTTACCTTTGTTTCATCACCTCAACCAAACTGAACCCTTCCCCCTCATATGGTAATTGTTCCAGACCAAATTTCTTTGTGAGTAATATACCTCATAAGGTAATCACCCTCATATGGTAATTGTTCCAGACCAAATTTCTTTGTGAGTAATATCTAAAAGCATTTCCATTTATACACAGTGTGCCTAAAACATTCACCAATCTCCAAGCATAGAAGCCAGACTATACCCTCCACCATCATATGGTACCTTTGTCTTTCATCGCCATAGTATGGTACCTTTGTCTTTCATCGCCTAAACTAAACCCTTCACCCTCCCTCATATGGTAATTGTTCCAAACCAAATTTCATTGTGAGTAACCTCTAAAGGCGTTTCCATTTATACAATGTGCCTAAAACATTCACGAGTCTTCATATAAATTTTCCAATGTTTTTTTTATATAAATTCATATTCTCAAAAGTTTTATTTTACAATTCAATATAAATAAAAACAACTTAAAACCTAAAGAAAATGAAATCTTAGATTCAAACATTAAATATGCATTAAATTCTTAAAAAAATTCCACTTCATAAAAAAAATTATCAAGCTTCTTTATCTAAATTAATATTCTTTATTTTACAATTCAATATAAAAAAAAACAACTTAAAACTTGAAAAAAATGTGATTATACATTATAGATTCAAACACTAAACTTATAATTAATCCTTGAAAAAAATTATATTCACACAAAATTTCCAAAATTACATAAACTCATATTTTAACAAAATTTATTATAAAATTCAATATATATAACATAATTATTAAAATTAAAATTAAAATATTCATCCAATTATAACTTTTTTAATAGACAAATTTACAAATACAAATTTACAGATACAAATTTACAGATAAGTAAAATATTAAAAATATTCAATAAAAAAATTAATTTATTATTTTTATTAAAAAATTATTACTTGATGCAAATAAATTTTTAAAAAAATAACTTTTAATTAGTTTTAAACAAAAAATAATAATTTTATTATTTTATTATTAATTTATTTTATTTTTTATTTTTTTTAATATCCATCTTTATAAGATGATATGGTCTTCCATCAAGCCCCTGGCTTTGAGAGCGACAACGTTGCTCAACATTCCTGACATTATCGCCAGACAAGGCAACGGAGGTGCCCTTTCGGTTGAGCATATTGCATTTCACATTGTTGCTGCTAATTCCTCATCGACTAGTAATTCACATTCACACATGGATGTCGGATACCTTTACATAATTCTGAGGCTCCTTGCCTCCTATGGCGTTTTTACTGAACAAGAAGAAGCTGATCAGTTAGACCATGCGGATACCATGAAAATAAAGTACTGCTTGACGGGCATTCCGAAGCTGTTGATGCAGGGTGAAAATTGACAACCTTGTGGGCCTTTCCTTCTCCTGATAGCAAACAAGGTCTACATGGAAGCTTATCAACATTTCCACGAATCTGTCTTGGAGGGCTGCTAAACATTTAACAAAACTTATGGTAGAAGCCCCTGGGAATATCTGGGTCGTAATCCCCAAGCCAACAATATTTTCAATGAGGCCATGGCCACAAACACTAGAACTGGTAGCCAATAGATCCTACTGGAATCATACCAATTCAATAAAACTCCAATTTTATATTCCTTCGGCGATGCAGAATAATCTTGTATTGCAAATAACATAAGATTTATGCATCTGTAATGAAGTTACAATGTTCTTTAGATTTTGGTAGATATAATTCATTTCTAATTTACATGTGAACACACAACTCACTCTTAAACAATTTGAAATATCTAGGGAAACTTATCTCCATTAAAATAATGCTCATACTTTTGTCTTTTCCTAACGAATTGGGCCAAAGTTCTGCATTCTCACACCTGAATTGTTGCCAACAGAGCCAAACGTGACACTCACACTCAAAAATAATTTGCACAGAGAATGATATGCCCAAGGGTATGCCATCCGGGACATACTTATTTGGCTCTAAATGCCTTGCATAAAAATTAGGGATACCTCGAATCTCCCTCTACTAAGGAAGTTTTCTCCTATATATAATAAACATCCTTTTCACCCTGAATGTCTATATAGATTATAATATCTTTGTTTTGAAATTGCATTTCGAATAGTAAAAGGAATCTCTAAGATACATATACCCACATGGAGTCTAACATTTTTGTCAGTTGATAAACATCAAAATTTCCCTTTGCTCTTCCATTCTACCAAATAGATTCAACTTTTCAAAAAATACAGACATTGTAATTTTTGCATGTTTTTCAGACATCCATGTGTGACCATATAGTGGTATACCATAGTGATTTCACAAGTTTACATTTATGAACAAACATGGATCAAGTATAAAAATCCTTTTCCAAATGCGAGAACCCTTCTGCAAGCAAAGGACTTGTACAGCTTCAGTGGGTAACCCTTCAAAGTGTTTTATATCTTAAGGTATGAAAAGGATGATGACTTGTACAGTTTCAGTGGATAACCCTTTAAAGTCTTTTGTTATCTTCTGGCATGAAAAAGATTATTCTATTTGTAGACATTAACTATTTCACCCGTGCGTATTTATCAATGAAGACAAGTTGAAGATAAATACATTTTCAACATAGCTGGATTCAAAAAGAAAGTATGAGAAGAACTCTCTGTGACAATGGGCATTTCAGATTCAGAGACATGGATGGCCTCCAAAACGAAGTATTGGCAAAACCTCTCTGTGAAAAATTGACATTTATATTTATAGCAGAGATGATAATAAGAAGACAAAGCCTCATGCATTTTATCAACCCTTGGACTAAATTCACAATTCATGTCCAAGAAAACTTAGCTTTCACTAAATACAAATTTCTTGTCAAAGAATACTTTAAACACATTCACTGATGGCCGAATCAAATAAAAAAAATGTAATTTTACAAGTCATATAATGTCAAGCCTACCAATGTAGCCATGATTTTTCCTTTCTAAGTTTGACCTACTGGTTAAAATGGAAACATTTCTAAACTTGCAATATCATGTACACAAAAATGGAGAGTTCTATAGCATTAATTTTTCTAGAAAAAGAGCCAGAAGTAATTAAATACTCCATGATCATAATGATAACATCCAATGCCATCTACTTGATAAAATGTAATATGCCAAGTGTAAATGCATCCAATATTATTCATGCCACTAGATTCCTGTTTGGAAATTATCAATGGGCTCTTATTTTGGGCAACATTGCAAGGATTTTTCGGTGCATGATGCTTACTGTCAATTGCGTGCAAATTAGGCATCAAGTCCATTTGAATATTATTATTTCTTCTGTGAAAAGATGTCAATGTTTCAATTATTTGTGGATTACTGAGTATTTTTAGCACCATATCATGATCAATCATGTTTCCCTTCTCATTTGATTTTGCTATTGCAACAAATGCAGCAACATCTATTGCAACTGCAGTTATGTCAGGTTCTGCTACAAGTTTAGATATGGATAAGGACTCCTGTTTTTACTGATCAATACTAGGAGGCACCATAGAGACAGAGTCACCACCTTGGGATGATATTCCTGTAGAATTTGGTTGCATTGCTCTCATATTGTGCATAATCCTGATAGAATCATATAAATATATTCATGTTAAGGTTACCAATCAATTATTCGTTAGCTACCCATTTATTTTATCAGTAAAATAAAAAATTTCAACTAGAAAAAGGTAGCATTTTCATAACATCTTGATCATCTCAGGGAAGAATTAGATCTATGACAATTATAATCCCTAGAGCAATAATCAAATAGTAGTGAGATGACTACCATCACCTACCCAACTCTTAAAAATCTTGCAAAGGAGGCACTTCATTCAACTCTCAAGTTTCATCTTCTTCTATGGGATTCAATGGAATCGTAGCTGTATCAGAATCGCACCAGTCCTCCTGTGGCTCCAATGGCTCTATGGGGTTGCGAGTAATTCATTGCAAGTCTCATAGAACATTTCATTCATAGTTATCCAACCCAAAAACATAAAAGGACTAAAACATCAAAAAATGCAGCCACCTTGGTGGAATAGAAGATGGGAGTGGGTATATGGTCTCCAAATTCCTTACTTCTCGTTCACACTATACTTTAACTTCTAAACTTTCATCTCAAACAACTACTCGCCATGAAGGACTAATGACAAACTACAAAAACATTTAAAAAAAGGCTAGTGATAAGATCTCTAATGGAAAGAAAATATTTGGAAAGACCAATCCTAATGGAATGACCTTATTAAGAACAAACATTCACATGACTGTATAAAATGTACTTGATATACTTACAAAAATCTTCATAATTGGCATTGTTTTAATATGCTTTATGCATTTTGAATGTTTTAAAATTTGTTCCACACATATGATTAACCATTTATTGTTGCATAACAGAACATATGACTGATAGTTCTAGATCTCATATAAGAGAAAGAAATTATGTTTGCATACCCTAGGGGGGTAGCACCAGGTGGTCACAAGTGAAATGGAATATTCCTGCATATTCTTATTTGTATAATTGTTTCTAACACCCTGCAACTGATTACATTCAAATCCAAAGCCATATTCATGCCACAACCGAGATTGTTTTGCCTGTAGATAGTCTTGGTCAACAGAACGTATATTCATCGAAACTCCTTGGGGGATTAGAAAGCAATGTGGGTTCATCAGCACATAGTGCCATGCCCTACACTACCCATTATGCTGATCAAATATACAGCTTGCAAGGAAGTGAGAAAGAGACTTCGACCGATTTAATCGCTATGGTCAACAGGACCTATTGCACTTTGCCACAGCAGGCCATTGCCTATCCTGGTAAGCATGTTGTAGACGAACTGCCAGACTAGAGATTCTGCTCCTTGATCCAACAACCTGATCAATTATTTCTAATTTTTCGTCCCTATTGGTTAGGATTTTTTGACTAGCCATGCAAGAAGTCAGACCATGAGACCATCTAGTAAAATTCCTAACAAACATAACGCTGTTCATAGTCACCAACATATTTTGGAGAGGCCTGAATGAAGAGAGCTATGAATTTCAATTATTAGCAAAGAGTTTTGACCTTAATTTTCAAGGTTGGTTTAATACCTGCTTCATTTCCTGTCATAGCCAAGAAAGAGAGGTTGTAACGGTAAAGCATCAAAGTATAAATCATAAAACAAATTGTATTAAGAAAAATACAATGTCTAGAACATATGTTTTCCTGAAATGCAACCTCAAATCAACTTATAGGACTCCTGGTGCCACAAAGAAATTCCAGCCTATTCCAAAAACAAAGAATCCAAGAAGTCAACTAAATAACAAAACATGGGTTGTGTGTGCTTTACCATTTACTATTTCCTATACCACCATTGAAATATTAGTACCACAATAAGATTCCCCTCTGACATAAAATGGATTAGATAGAAACTCGGGGAATGCTTCAAACCACTGCATCTAAGATTATAAACTGTACTGAGATTCACAAAAATCTATACACTTGTAAAATATTTTTTTGTAGCGTGATAGAACTGAAAACCTTTATGAGGAAAGTATGTATATCTGAAGCAGCCTTAAAATCTCCAGTCTTGTAATCTGTAGCTGTATTGGAGTAAGAAAAACCAGTCCCAACTGGAGAATCAACAAAAAGAATGTTGGAGACCTACATGTGCAAAACCATTCAAGGTTAATCCATTACAATAAAATTTTATACATTCAGTGACATCCAAGTAAATCCAAGTTAGATGAGAAACAATTTAATAATGGAAAATTCCAAAGTGATGAAAGCAATAGAACATAAAATTTGATAACAGAGATGCTTTATCAGTGACATAATCTAGTATGATCGCTTGACGAATGTTTGAAAGAGGGAAAAAAAATTGGTATCCTAATTGAAAACATTTCGTTATAACCATAGTGGCAGAGGGAGGAGCCTTGAACGCCAACCTTAGTCCAAGAGTGTGGATTGGGGATGAGCGTGGGCAAACTCCCAGAATTGTTACTGAGATCAAAACTCATTGGACCTGCAATAGGAGAAAAACTTTGGGATAGATATTAGAAGATCTCTATCATTTTATTTTACAAATTTCTAAAAATCACTATTATGTTCTGTTTATTTCTACACAAGGATTGCATCAAAATAGCCTCCCACCCTGCCTAGCCTTGCAAGTCTGGCAAGTGCATTTTCTTTTCACGATCAATGCTGAACATTGAATAGGTAATTTTTCAAGAGTATGAAATCCATAATTGATCGATTTCCGTTATTCTTTGGTTTACAATGATATCTTAGTATTGCATAAGCCTAATTATAACAGCAATTGACTTGGTTTTGGGTGCCAATTCCAACAACATGGGTAAAAGTGAGCTTACAGTTAGCCATTTGAACAAGCCGTTCCCATGGACAGATTACACAATTTGAAAACTTAATATGTAAAAGATCAATATTCATTCAGTAAATGGCAACTTTGAGCACTGAAACAGAGAATAAGAGCAAGAATTCCCATAGCTGACCAATCTCATAGACAAATCTAGTGAAACCGGTGCTACTAGGACCTCCCTCAAGCCAAAGAAGAAGTGGATCATTTGTTGGATTTACTTTCTGACTTCACAAAATAGTAGAAAAGTTCTCTTCCATTGGCCTCACTAACCGTCACATACCTTCATGAATATGAAGAAAACAAAGACTTTCATGCACTTAATTGGTCATCCAATAGAATATAAGAGTGGTAGAATCACATCTTTAAGCACTCCATATAACAATTTTCGCTCCTACTCTTTTACATATTTTGAACTCTCCATGCAACAATTTTGACATGAATACTTTTTAGCTTCAATTGTCACCAAATTTATTAAGTATTCATAGAAATTAAACTATGTTCAAACATATTCACAGTCTATGCATAACAATTAGAGATCTGTATATCTTCTATGTTTTTTTGTCTTTCTTTGGCATATAAGCATGCATTCTACAAGCTATGAACATTCTACAAGCTATGAACTCTTTGGTTATGTTCTTAATCTTTGCATAAATACACAACTAATTGTTTATTTACAAACAGGAGCAAATTCAAGCATGTTATTTTTGAACATGACTGTGTTAATGAATAAATATTATTTCCAGTGAAAAATCTGGCACTTTGGATTTGTTACTTTCAATTATTGTTACATTTGAACATGGACATGAATAAATATATTTTACCTTGGATAGATATGGCACTTACCCAGCATATATCTCATAACTAATATTGCCATGATATCCTGGAAAGGACTCCACTCTAGCATTTGCAGGTGCTGCCTTGCAATTCAGTTGAAGTGAGGTGATAATCAGAAATATAATTACATGGGTGGTGAATAAATTAACCATCAAATTGCATGGACTTCGTCAGGGAAGACATTCTTATGGAAATACACCCAACCTCACTTCAATTAAAAAGAAAACAATGTGTCTATACATATATATTTCTCGAGTGCACTTCTAACAGGCCTCGAAATGCTTTGATATATATGGACAGTTCATTAAAGACAACGATAATTCTTATTTAAAATGATTCAGTTATTTTCATGATTCTTTTGAACATTTAAAGATTATGTCAAATCGTACGTATCTCTATCAGTGTGAATATGCTCAGGATAAGTCAACAAAATATTTTCTGCATTGCCCCTTCAAGATGATCAAACATTATCTTCTCTATCTGCCATTCCTTTCAGCCCGCCAGTCGGTGTAAAGACTTCTGGTTGTATCCATGTAATTCCTGGAAAATAGCATCCACGACCATATCCTGGAGCTTATCTGATTGCCGATTTTTTGAATATTTGGCAATTGGATGAACGAGGATATGGGTGTGGTTAAAAATTTCACGGTTTTTATGTCCATCAGGTTATTAAATATTTGAAGAATCGGCAATCCAGATAAAACACTTAGTCAAAAATTTAACTACGCCTTCAAATATTTGGGGAATCTGCAATCTAAATAAAAAAATGTTGTCAAATATTTAACTGCTCCCCTAAATATTCGGGGAATCTGCAATCAAGATACCATACAAGGCTGAAACCAAATCCAAAAGTGAGAAGACTAATTAAGTTGTTGGAAAGAGGATCCACAGTTGGATATTTATGCCATGGGATGTTAGGAAAGCTATATAATTTCTGATAACCAGTTCCTCATTATTCAGATTTTCATAGTTGGAAATCATGTTTTGACTTTGTATCGAAAGGATCTACTAGGGACTCAAAGTTTTTTGTGAGAGCAGAGTGAAGGACCTACTGGAGACTAGTAAAACTATTTGTTAGCACAGAGAGTCCATAATCCATTAAATAACAATTTTCAATTAGGCTGTTTGCGAGACCAAAGAGTGCATGACCCATTAGAGGCTCAGAAACTTTGTTGAGCACCAATAGTGCACAACTCATTAAATAACAATTTTGAACGAGATAAATTTTGATACGATTAAAAGAATAGGAAACATAGGTTAATACGAATTAATGTGAGAAATTTTGATATGTTTCAAAAAAGAGTAACTTGCAATTGTACCATATGTTGCAATGGAAACGCCATAAGGCTATAGTATGTTATAAGAAATTTTAGAAATTGGATAAATATTGAAAAGAAAGTATTTAATTGGATCATCCATATGAAGTTTTCGTTGACATCTTACTAAAAGAAGATTTTTACATGGTTATAAGGGATATAACGAAGATTTTTATTAGTATTAAGAATGATGAGCTAAGTCATTATGGAGTGATTTAGTATGTTTTTGACTCGTGATTACATCATTTGATTGTATACTAAGTAATAATAAATTAAAAAAGGAAATCATAAATGTGGGCACATCACTTTTATGGCCCATGGTCTTAGAGCTCGTGGATTATATGTGATGAAGTTGTTAAAAGCTTGATGATTCTCTATTGTAATATTCATGAATTGAGTGGAGGGCTCGCTTTGGCTGGTTTGACCTGTTTTAAGCCATGAGAAATAGTAGATATATTATTCAATTTTCTCCTAAGAGATTCAAGGGTAAAAATATGGTGTTCATGTATTTTTAATTGTTTATGTGTTATCATATGTTATAAAACATATTTATTTCTATCTCATTTTTTGTTGACAAGAAGGGATTGTGGCTTGTAGAAGGAGATGGTGGTTGCAAATGGAAAATCATTATATGTTGAGGCTAAAACTAACATAGAGAAGCTTGATTGGGATTTTACCTACATACATGAATATTGTATGAGAGGAAATAGAGGTCTAGTAGGGTGATAGGCAACTACAAAAGTGAGATCTAGTGAGGGGATCAACTGTGTGTTAAAATGAGAGAATATAAGTATTGAATAATAATAATAACAAAAAAAAGATTACTTTGGAAATGGAATTTGTAAATTATTGAATAGAAATAACAAAAAAAAATATTACTTTGGAGATGAAAATTTTAAATTACATGTATGGCACCCAAATGTAAGATGGTTGCAAATGTCAAAGCATTATATGTTGAGGCTAAAAGTAACATAGAGAAGCCTGATTGGGATTTTACCTACATACATGAATATTGTATGAGAGGAAATAGAGGCCTAGTAGGGTGATATGCAACTACAAAAGTGACATCTAGTGAGGGGATCAACTGTGTGTTAGAATAGGCAAATATAAGTACTGAATAATAATAATAACAAAAAAGGATTACTTTGTAAATGAAATTTGTAAATTATTGAATAGAAATAACAAAAAGAAATATTACTTTGGAGATGAAAATTTTAAATTACATGTATATGGCACCCAAATGTAAGATGGTTGCAAATGTCAAAGCATTATATGTTGAAGCTAAAACTAACATAGAGAAGCTTGATTGATATTTTACCTACATACATGAATATTGTATGAGAGGAAATAAAAAGTTCTAGTACGGTGATATGCAACTAAAAAAGTGAGATCTAGTGAGGAGAGAAACTGTGTGTTAAAATGAGAGAATAGCCACATAAGTCCTAAATAATAATAACAAAAAAAGATTGCTTTGGAAACGGAAATTTGTAAATTATTGAATATAAATAACAAAAAGAAATATTACTTTGCAGATGAAAATTGTAAATTACATGTATATGGCACCCAAAAGTAGGACTTGGCCTATGGCACCCAAAAGTAGGACTTGGCCTATCCTTCTTGGAGTAGACCGAGGTGATAGGAGAGAAGGGCATGCAAATTTTTAAAGGGGTGATTGCATGAGAGGAATCAAATATTTTAATTAGTAAATATATTCTTTTAAATGTTTTCATTCATTCATATTATATATATAATTTAATCTTATGTTGTTAATGATGGAGTAGATTTGTAGCCCCGGGACAACTCAACTAATGATGGTTGTGTAAGTAAATGAAGTATTATATGTGAAGAGGATTTTGGTTCACATCACCCCAATTCACATATATATGCAGAATGGTCATATCTAAGCGCCTAGCCAAGAGGTTATAGTAGTGGGAGGTTATAGTAGTAGTGGTTGGAATCGACCATTTGCTCAAAAAGTCTCAAGGTTTCCACCCCATCCCCATGCTAAGCATGACCAACAATCATTGCATTCCATGAGACAACATCACGCTCAATCATCTTCTTGAAAACTTTCTGTGCATCTTTTATGCCTCCACATTTGGCATACATTGTAACAATAGCATTGCACACAGAAACTTGGGACTGTAATCCACTTCTGATAATGTACGCATGGACCTGTCTATGAAACCTCAAATCAATGAGAATAGCAAACGCATTAACGACACTGACAAATGTCGACTCATTTGGCTTCATACTGGTCTGGTGAATTTGATTAAAAAACCTTGTGGCCTCATCCGCTTGCCCATTTTGGGCATATCCTGCAACCATGGCAGTTCAAGAAACAATATTTCAAATCAGCATTAAATCAAACATTTGGTGTGCACCATCTACTCTCCCACATTTGGCATACATATCAACAAGAGCAGTCCCAACAAATACATTTGACTCAAATCCAAGCTTAACAACTTGTCCATGAATCTTCCTCCCATATCCTAAATCCACCACGCTTGCACATGCACTTACAACGCTGGCTAAGGTGAACTCATCAGGTTTAGTGCCCATCCATTGCATCTGGCCATATAAATCCATGGCTTCAACCTGATCACCACATCAGGCATATGCCGCAATCATTGCATTCTAGGAAACTATGCTACGTTCATCATTTTGTTAAACACACACCGTGCATTTTCCACATACCCACATTTTACATAATATGTAAGAACCGTAGTCCATGAACAAACATCTCGTTCAGGAATTTTGTCAAACACTTGGCATGCATCCTTAATTCTCCCACACTTCACATACATGTCAATCATACAATTCCACAAATAGATGCTTGGCTCAAAGCCGGTTTTAACTATATGGCCATGAACCCTCTTTCCCTCTACTAGGGCTTTGCTATTTCCGCACTCCAGCAAGCGACGAACATAAATATTAGGATCCACGTGAACAAACCTGCAATATGTTTAATTCAGAACACCTATATCATGCCTACTTCCCTGTTCTTCTTTGGGATAATCTTTGAGAGCATAACCAAACTCTCTCCACTTATTCACCCAATACCTGCACTCTAGATGAAACACCAATGTATTCAAAATGATTCTTTGAGTATGATGATGGTGTCCGAGCTGTTTTAAACAGGTGAAATTTTGATAAGATTAATGGCACTGAGTGCTATGAATTTCACCTGGAGTACTCAAGCATTTTGAATGCATTGGTGTTTCATCTAGAGTGTAAGTACTCGGTGCAAGTAAAGTTAACTTCATGTTCTCGCCCACAATGATTGCCTGGTTCGTGACCAACATCATGATAGGACAATATAATATTGTGAAATATTATCTTGGAGCATTCAAGGCATTCAAACTATATTATATATACTATTACTTTCATGAATATCACTAATAAGGATGCGTGGTGCTTGGAGGTGTAGTCTTATGTATAACAGGTATTGATTATTCACATGATGATATGTGTCTCATTTTATCATATACTATACTTGGAACTGTTTTCTAACTCAATTGATAAATCCATACCAATGATTTTCTCAAACAAAATTTATAACTTCATCCCAATTATTTATGTTAAAGCTATACAAATAGAAACACACACATTAGTGTTTTGTTCTGACTGGATCCAGGTGTCGAGGCCATGTTTGCAGACTTGGGCCATTTCAACAGGAAATCAATCTAGGTCCAAGTTATATATCAAGGACAGAATTATTACTATTTCATCATACCTGTGTGCTTCATCCTCAAGTTTTAGTACCATAGTGAGAAATTTGGGTTGTTTGTTGCAGCTTGCTTTCTGTGTGTTGGTTTACCCATCCCTTTCTATGTGTTGGTTCACCCATCTCTGCTTATCACATATATGAGACAAGCGACTTATTTGATAAAAAACCCAAGGGACATAGGCTCTACATTTTACAAAGCAATACTACAGCTTCTGTATTGGTCAATGTTCACTGTTTCCACTTTAGCAGCCATTGTAGCGAGTCAAGCATTGATTACAACAACATTCTCAATCATAGAACAGTCCATGGCTCTTAGTTGCTTCCCTCGAGATTATTTTCCACCACAGGGATAAAAAATGTTTCCTTATTTCATATCATAATGTACTGATATTCAGTATATAATGAAAACTCTAAGCATTTACCATGTTTTAAATATGCGTTCATTTTTAAATTTATGGTAGATTATCTATGTATGAATCATTTTTAAAAACACATTCAAGCTTTTATTCAAAAGAAAGTTCATGACATATCATATGAAGTTAGTAGTGAAAAATGTCATTTTAATAGAGTTCTGGCAAGTTAAGGAATTTGTGAATCCTTATATTTACGAAAATTTCACCAAGAGTTTGATTTCAACAAGGATTTTGATGGCTTTCACTTCTATTTTTTGAAACACCTAGTTGATAGAACCATGTAGTAGGAAAATGACATTTAATTTTTACTCTCATGATGGTTTGTGACAGCTAGCAACCTTGTGTGCCCTCTTTAAAAGTGACAATTCATTCTTAAATATGTAACATATGGAAAAACAAAATCTCCAAATACAAAAAAAAAAACTTAAAGTAATGTACAAAAATATGTTCACATAAACAACAACTACTACATGAATAATGGATAACCTCTATATGACATTAACTATAACTCATTATCATCCACCCTTGCTTTCAAGAATGTCCATTCACATGTTGCTATTCTTCCACACACTACTATTACTTATCCATATTCAAAACACACATAACTAATAGTTTCAAGTGTAACTCAATATCATCCACCATTGCGTTCAACAATGTCCATTCACATGTCACTATTCTTCTACACACTATTATTTATAGAATATCTATATTCAACATACACATAACTAACGATTTCAATTGCAACTCTTTATCATCCACCTTTGCTTTCAAAAATGCCCAATCACATGTCTCTATTCTTCCACACTCTATGCCTTAGGGCGTTTCCTTTGCAACATCAGGTGCAAATGCTAGTACATAATCCCCTCGAACCATCTTTAATTAACTTAGTTTAAATTATGCTTATCGGAAGGACAATCTTGATAAGAGACTATGTCCAACAGTAAATTATGTAACTAAGCTTTCTAAAAACATAGATCAAATAACATAACATATAATATATGCTCTTCAAGCTCGAAGCACAACAAAGCCCATCAGCCTATAACGCACTCACAATTAAATTAGCAATTTATTCTCTCGCACCTATAAATGTGAAAAACCTTTAATTTAATTATACTACTATGTTCATTTAATTAGCTCTCACATTTTTAATTAGCTCTCACATTTTTATAAAGTAGGGTACCATCTCACAAAATCTATACAGCAAGTAAAAAAAATGAAGCCAATCTCTAGCACACGCCGACAATTTTTTTTTCCTGCCAACGTTGTATCAAGTGTATTCTCCCTCATCTCTTATCTCTTCGATGGGAACGTTCTTTGTCTTTGGCAGGAAAAAGTAAATACAGAGACTCTTGGGGGGCGTACGAGGGCCGCTAATAGCAGGAATGTCTAGTATTTCTAAGTGATAGAGAAGTTGATGGCCCCTAATAGCAAGGAAATCTAGTATTTCTAAGTGATAGAGAAGCTCCAGGAATGAATGGGTGTTTACAGTGGTAAAGAATAGGTTAACACAGACCACGATTCTCCGACCAGCGAAACGGGTTTCCCTGGGGAAAATAACGCTGCACATCAACCATGAGAGTGGACCGCAAGTCCAGCCATAGGCATCTGTAAAATTATAATAGATTCAATAGCCATGAACCATGTAGAAGATACATGGCCTGAAAAATTCAAGGATGAAGTAAAAAGTCTACGACTCAACATATTCATGGATGGCTTCAATCCATATTCCCTCTACAACAAAAACTATTGTATTTTTCCTATAATAGTGATCAATAACAATATCCATTATGGTTGTCTCTGAATAAAGAACGTCTTATGTTGTCTCTCGTAATCCCTAGTAAAAGACAAGTGAAGAATATTCTACTTATAGCCATTGCTAGATGAATTCAAGGAGTTGTGGGAAGGGTCTTATGTTGTCTCTCATAATCCCTAGTAAAAGACAAGTGAAGAATATTCTACTTATAGCCATTGCTAGATGAATTCAAGGAGTTGTGGGAAGGGATACATGTGTACGATGTATCAAGACCCATCAAAATAGAGAGTAATTTTATGTTGTATTGCATATGTGCTTACACCTTACATGATTATCTATTCTTAGGAGTTTCCCCTAGTAAATTACATTTCTTTGGATTTTTTTATATAAATAACAATATTTCTTCACATATTAATTTAATTTGCAAAAATTATTTTGATAGTAAGTTTGTCTTTCAAATTAATCACGTTGTAGATATTTGGTCGATGTTTTGAACCAACTAATTTGCCTCAAGAAAAATGGTGAAAAAATCCATCTTCACAAAGGTTAAAATAGCATAGAAGCATCATTTCCTAAAATTGACCATTAGGAACTAGCCATTAAGAAAAAGTTTTTAAGAATTAGTTAAGGAGATATAATATTAAATTAATTATTAATTGTTTAATTACAATTTCAATATTCCAATGTAAAAAATTAGGGTATACAATGATATAATATAATATAATACTAAATTAATACGATAAAATTTTATTCATTAATAGTTTATTTTTAATGTCAATGTTGAAGCTTAAATTATAAAAGAATTTATTTGTTAGTTATAAATTATTAATCATAGAATAAAGAAAAGAAAAAGGTAAGCGATTTGACTATATTAATAATGTAATTATTAAAGATAAAATTGAAACTTATATGAATTATAAACAATGGACCCAAAAATAGTTCTAATATAATTAGTAATAAATAAACTAACAGGGTTCAAAAAACACAAGGATCGAGAAAGAGGAATAGAAAGAAAAGAATTAATGAAAAAAGAAGAAAATAAGAGAGAAATGAAAGTAGAACAAAAATCATATAAACAAAAAAAGAAATTAATCAAGAGTAGAGGATTGGGATCTAACTCCTGCTTAATTTCGAACCATCATCCCTATTGATATTTATAGAGTGCTTCTCAATCTCAATTTCTTCTCTTAGTTTTCTATGATGGAAATGATCAACCCTAGTGATGACATGGGTATACTCAATGTAGACATGGTGATTCAATTTCGTAGCATGTTCAGCTAAGGCTGAGGAATGAGAGTGGTTGTGGCTAATGTATGCCACATGTTCTTTGATTCTTTGGCTTATGGAGCGGCATGTCTCATTAATGTAAGGAATCCAACATGAGCATGGAATTGAGTATACCCCTTTGATGTCTTTAGGGTTAACCAGGTATTTAAGAGATATAAGAAAAATTATAACGGTATTAAGTGTTTTGAACGTAGCAACAACTTTATTCTTTTTAAGAAGATGAGAAATGTTATCTGTGATCCCTTAGATGAATAGAAGCACCACATTGGAAATATGATCATCATCACAAAGCTTTAAATGAGAATCTTTACAGGATCCTTGGAATGCTCTGAGGCCATGATGTCTATTGTATCTATTATTTTCAAAAACTTTTAGAATATGAGATTTTTCTTCATCTAAGTGATTCTCATTAGAAATCCCAAGAGCGCGGGTGGCAAGAGTGTTAATAACTCCTACCGTCTGGGCTAGAAAATGATAAGAAGTGGCAAGGAGATATTGTTACGTGTGAGTTTTTTGGTGAAAAACTTGGTGAGAAACAAAACCATCTTCCATTCTAGAGAGGAGAATATCAAGGAAAGGAAGACACCCATTAACCTCAATTTATATTGTGAATTTGATGGATTCAAATTGGGATTTAAGATGATTGAGAAACAAATCCAATTTCTCATAACCATGAGGCCAAACGACACAAGTGTTGTCAATAAACCTCTTCCATTACTTAGGGTGGAATGGAGTAGAGGTCAAAGTTTTGGTCTCAAAATATTCCATGAATAAGTTAATAACTATGGACAAAAGAGGAGAACCCATCGCAACCCACAAGTTTGTTCAATAAACTCACCTTGGAAGTTGAAAAAGGTGGAGGTAAGGCACACAAATACCAGCTTGGATGTGTCATTATTGGTAACCTGATCAATGACTTGGATGGCCCCTTGAATATGGATTTTCGTATAAATGGAAACAACATCAAAGCTTCCTAATAAATCACCTCGGTCAATCCTAATATCTTTTACCTCTTTTAAAAAGGAGCTAGATTCTTTGAAAAAATACTTAGTGTGACCAACAAGAGGTTTGAGCTTTTGAGCCAGGAATTTAGCAAGAATATAAGAGGGCCCACCTATGGTGTTGACACTAGGTCTTAGTGGGATCCCAGTTTTATGGACCTTCCTAATGCCATAACTTTTGGGGGTAATATGATACCTGTGGCATCCCTACAGTTGATCATTTACATCATAGAAAACTGAGAGAAGCCATTAAAATTGAGAAGAAGTCTATCAATCTCAATAGGGACAATGGTTGGAAATTAAGCAAGAGTTGGATCCCGCCCCTCTCCTCTTCATTGTTTTATTTTTCTATCTTCATGATTTTTCTTCTACTTTCATTTCTCTCTCTTCTTTTTTTCTTTTTTCATTCAATATTTTCTTTATATTCTTATTTCTTGATCCTTCTGTTTTTGGTACCCTTGTAGTTTATTTATTAATGATTATATTAGAACTATTTTTGGGTCCTCTGTTTATAATTCATATAAGTTTCAATTTTATCTTCAATAATTACATTATTAATATAATTCTAACAGATTACCTTCTTGTTTTCTTTATTCTATGATTACTAATTTATAACTAGTAAATAAATTATTTTATAATTTAAGCTTCAACATTTACATTAAAAATATTTTGTTAATAAATAATTTTTATCCCATTACTTTAGTAATATATATAATATTATATCATTATAATACCTAGCTTATTACATGGGAACATTAAAATTGTAATTTAAAAATTAATAATTAGTTTAATATTGTATGTCCTTAACTAATTCTTAATAACTTTTTCTTAACGGCTAGTTCCTAACAGCTAGTTTCTAGCAACTAATTCTGGGCAAGAATGCTTCTCCACTATTTAAACCTTTGTGAAGATTTATTTTTTCACCATTTTTCAAGAGGATGAACTACATTATTTGTTCCAAAATGTCAAACAAATATCTACAATGTGACTAATCCAAAACACAAACTTATCATCAATATGGATCACAAAAGTATAAGATCTAAGATTATTTTGATCTTCATGGACTCTAACGTGCCTTGTATGCAATAATTTCGCAGGTCTTGTAACAAAGGGGTATCATGGATGTAAATGTTGTAGAACTTCTCTGAAGGCTAGGTGGTCCAACCAGCTATGAAAGCCAATGTATGACTACTCCAAGGTATTCCTCCCAGATGAGCACCCTTACAGAAGAGCAAGATCTTCGTTCAATGGTAAACCAAAGAGAGCCCAAAGGTCTGCAATAATGATACCAGTTAAATGCCTTAAAGTATACGAGAGAGAGAGAAGGAGAAGGAGCTTACAGAAATGTTTGATTGAAATGAAGAAACTATGTTTAATGATCAATAATTTTTCAACACCTATGTTAAGAAAATTCCTATTGGGATGAAGAGGAAATGTTTCTTTTATGAGCTCCCATATTGGGAGCATCTTAATATTGCCTACATACTAGATCCCATGCATATCTTTAAAAATGTCTGATAATATTTATGGATGTGCATATCATTAGTTATTAGGAGAGATCTTATTTCTTCAAAAACTAAAAAGAAACATTGGCCAAGACAAGAAAGTAAATGAGAGGTTAGTCCCTCTTGGTCTCTCAAAGAAGGTGATGTCCCATGCATTTTAAACATAGGTGATATTTCCTTGGAAAATTAAGGTATAATGGGTGTGAGGGTGCCTTATTTATTTGGCTCCTTACTACAATGTTGATTAACTATGGAACACCATTCGTCGGGGTCAAAATCACATGACCATTTGAACCTTCCAAGAGTATCTATGTCAAAAACATGATTTTAATTTTTTTATTATTTTTATGCAATGGGATATTTCATAATTAATTTTTGTATAATGCAATATTTACTTTGCAGTGTCATTATCCTCTTCTCGTTTGTAGGTGTGTGAACAATGTCTTCCGCGATGACATACGATGTCCTATATCTAAATTATCTGCATTTGCACGTTGGATCAAATCAAAGGAGATTCATATGGATAGCATTCAATGGTGGCATCAAGATATAGATGAGATTGTTTATATGTTTGAAGAGGAACTACCGATGAGTTTCACGGACTTGCAAATTCATATTATAACTCACCTAGTAGATGAGATCGAATTAGTTGGGGCAGTTTCTTGTCATTGGATGTTATTCTTAGAGAGATAAATGAAGAAATTAAAAGGTCTTGTTTCACAAAGGGAAAAACCCAAGGGATCTATGGGAGATGAGTATATATCAAATGACTATTTCTGTTATAGTGAGTACATCAAGTAGATCGAAAACACAACAGGTGTGGTGATTTGGGATGACAAAAGGGATGAAGACAAAAGAGAAGGGGAGCTTCTCCAAATAAATATAAAGAGGCACATGGTAAAAAGTAAGTGATTATCGTTGGTCAAATTTCTACACATTAACTATTCACACTAAAATTCATATTAATGTATATTTTCATCTCACATGTACAATATATGTTGGTTTGATTTCATCAACGAATTCAGAAAAAGGGGCCATCAACAAATTCATTCTTTATAATATGGAAGTGACACAACTGTGCGTCACATTGTATGAGAAAAAGAGGACGAAATCGGATAGTAGTAGGGAAGAATTCAAACTTTTGAATGGTACAAGCATGCCTTATCCTGACCATCCAAAAGAAAATATACCAATGACATGCCCTAATAGTTGGGTTGTTGATAATTCAAAGAGAAATGTGATGCATCTAATTTTTACCTGCATGCTAAAGAGAATGCACTAAAAATAGGGATTGGATCCAACAACTTGGTAATAATCTCTTTTTGTGCATTTTTAACTTCATAATGCACCTTTGAATTGTAACATCTATATTTAATAATTTTTATTATGTTTGTGTTTTTAGACACATGATATTGTGTTTTTTCTCACATTTTTATAGGTGCATTTGTTCCCATCTATGTGGGCATATTGACATCATTTTTGCATGGAGGATGTTGGTGATGGATGCATGACACAAGACTGTGGAGTGAAAGTCAAGTTCAACCAATCTAGTTGTTCTAGCCACCACGATCAAAACCTAATATAGAGGATGCTAGGTTATGTTGAAAATATACAAGATATCACTCAAGCAGATTTTTCTTCGTTCCAGTGTGTTATTTTTAGGTTCAAGTGGTGGGACACCATTGATCAGAATAATGTAAAGGAAGATCACGATAATTGTATGGTGTCTATCAACTATAAAAATATGTGGCATGAAGCAAGGGAGCCTTATGTTTTCTCCAAACACTGCAACCATGTGTTTTTTACCTAGATGTGTTGGATAGGGATTGGTGGTTCATATTAAGATACAACCCTAGATCAAAACATATTTTTTAGAACAACAATGTTAACATGCTAAGTGAGGAAGATAATAGGGGTAATGCCCTCGGTGATATATACCTGTGGTTATTTCATCATTTATAGTATTTTTGTATGTTTTTGTTTTCTTTATTTCACTAGTTATATTGTTTTCTTATTTGTCTTGTTGTAATTTTATAGAATTGGTAAGAATCACAAAAAACTTTACACTCTTTTTTGTAGTAGAAACATTTTTACCCTTAAAACTAAGTATTTCCAATGGTGTATTTTATAATTTAAAAATTAAATTTTAACATATTTATTTAGTGTATTTAAATCTAATATATAGTATACTTCTTCTATAGGCTTTAGATATTACTAAAAAATTCACTTGCCTCTTTAAGGGAGAACAAATCCCCAACTACAAGTAACTTCAAAATCCTTATTCTAAATTTACTGATCTTCATATTTAGAGAGAGAAAATTCTAATTTAAAGTGGTAAGAGTTACTATAATAAGTAAATCTAAATTACTTGAAAATCTCATAACTTTAGTGATAAGTTAAATTTTATTAAATGATAACTTTTTTAAGTTATATTAAATTTAAATTAATTATAAAAAAGGATGACTTAAGTTATTTTTAATTAACAATAGATAGAATTTTATAAACCAACATAGATCCATCTTAACAAGAGATCTAGAAGAGATGAGAGGATCAAATCTCATTATATGAAATCTCTTTTTAGAATGCAATTGACAAAAGATCTACATGTCAAAAGATTGAATCTCTTTCAGTGATTGATAAATATTTGATTAAGATGGATCTATAGTTGTTTTCTATCTCTATATATAGATCAACCATAACATAATTTCTCATTGTTTAAGTTGTATTTTTTAATATATTATTTTTAATTAATATATTTTAAAAATCGAGATGATTACACATTTCATCTTATAAAAACTAACTATTATTTTACCTTTAATTATTTTTTCTTCTAAGTATTGAAACCTTTTCCTAATTGGGTTAGAACGAAATGAATGAATTATCTAAGGAATAGAAAAATATTGATGGGTATTTTACAATTATAGTTTCAACCATACTAAACTTTGTACTTTTTAAAAATATCTCTCCATTTTTTTTAAAGTTGTCTTACATGTAATTTCATGTATAAATTTTCTATATAAGTTCACCAATACATAATCTATAATAAATATTATTTCATAAAAAGAAACATCATGATGGTAGCAATATAACAGACATAAATATCATCTATGATGCAATTTAAAATTCACTACCATCATTTAATTATATACTCGTCTATCATATATAAACTTCATTAGCTAACACACAATTCTAATAATCGAATAGGGCGTCGTCATCGTGATCAATCTAACAAAACACTATCATTGTAATCTAACATCATCACCACACACATCCTCAAATATACATCTCATGTCAAATAACTATTATCACATACACATTTATCTGCAAGAACATTAAATGAACATATATAAATGACCTAATAATATACACATCAACAACAACATATAAATTAAGTACAACAACGTGAACAAAATATGTATATTTATATATACATACAAATAGGTCAAATAACAGTATCAAGTCAAATAATGGCTATCAAATATTTAATGCAATAGATGTAGTAGTGGTAGACTCGTTTGTAGTAGAAGATGATGGATGGTCAAGTACTGCCTCATCTATCAAACTATGAGGTGGAGGATAAGGTGTTTGGTCTTATGTCTCAAGAAAAACATGACACACCTCTGCCACTACTAGGATGTGATCATCAGGAAAATGATGAGGAGGTGGAGTACTACCATAAGGATCACCAACACCTTGACCATGATCCAATGGGGTAGTAATACCAAAAGGATCACCAACACCCTGATCATGATATGACGCGGTAGTACTACAACCATAAGCATGATCACCACTGTCATTGTCATGATCCAACAGGCTAGCATTGTGTGAAAACTCATTTGGCGTATCTACTGCATCCCTCGCATCCCTCCTCACTTCTAATAGCTTGGTAACTCTAATGATATGACACATAATACTCATCATATCATTCGACAATCCCGCAAGAGCTACAGGAGCCTAGGATTTTACCTAGTGTCTCACGCCCTCGCAGGGAAAACTCGCTCCTCAACCAAAAGTCTAGACAGTCAGTTGGAGTAGTCCATCCTAAACCTGATACCAAACCTATCGACTTGTATGCTCATGACCCTATGAGTCACCCCATGGGGCCTCGTCCATCTCTACATCTGATCCCTCTAGTGGGAGAGGAAATATGTCCCCAATAAATATGTCATTTTCTACAAAATATATAGTACACAACAATAATTAGGCAATTTCATTAAACAATTTAATAAAACAAGTTAAATAATGTGCAAGAATAAATTTTATTCTAATTAAATAAGACAATCAAATGAAACTAGATTAATTTAAAGAAAACCCTAATATTAACTCTATCATTTGCATGATCATTTGGTGTGAATATGATGTTGGGACATTGTCCTCAATCCATCCTCACATATGGACACGATACCAAGAAAAACATGTGGTCAACCTCAATGGCCAGTAGCGTCAATTCTTGGGCTTAAATCCTAGCTAAATGCTTTGGTATGACCATCTTAGGCATCGTCTCACCCCACATGTGCATCTAGACTTTAGTCATCAACCTAGGATGGTGAAGACCAAAATTAGGCCTCGTCTTTAGAAACATCTCAAGCAATAAAAAAAAATCTCCGAAGTGAATGGGAAGTTCATCCTTCCATGTAGCATAACATCACATCTATATAAATCCCTACAAAACTACAGTAAAAAATGGCAGACCATATAGTACATCATGGTACTAGAATTAAAGAATCGATGTAAAACCACAGAGGATAACTAACGTGTTTCCAATCACTAGTATAGTATGAAATCTTACTCACTAATAATGATAGGAACCTAAGCTCTTGTTCAGCTAAAGAAGCAATCCGTAGTTGTCCACCAGAAACCTAAAAATTTGTTTGATGGACTACATGACCCCCAACATATATCTCTGAGAGTAGACAAGATGACTCCATATTGCACCAGGGCGGAAATTAGGGTGTGTGGGAAAATTATCCCCTCTCCTCGATAGGCTAGTGATAGAATATATGTCCTCCTTGGAGGGCCTATACCATGTCTTAGGACTAGCATGGAAAGATTGTCGGTGGACATCCCATTGACGCATCAGTTATGCTAATAAGCCAAAGTTCACCTTCAGGGATGTAGCCTCCTCATAGTATTGAAGGAGGGCTACATTCCTCAATAGCACTTGGGATGTTGTGCTAATAGGGCGAGGGTATAAACCTCTATTCCTCTCTCATGCCTCCAATGGTTCGATCATATTATATTGGTCTACCATTCCTCTTGATCATGTTGTTGCTCCCTCTACTCATGTCTCCACTACATGATTGACATATAAAGTACATCAGCCTCATACATAAAACACAATTTTTTTTTATTAAATGAAAATTTTATTATAAATATGGACATATAATTTTGAGTTAAAAAAAAATCATTCCCAATACGCCCAAAAAATAGTAATGCATAGGATCCTGTGCATTATTAAATAGGAAAGCACCGACCATGAGACATAAATAGATATGATGCACCGCTTTTGGTTCACATAAATACATTCTCAAAGTAGTGTGCTGAGAAAACATTATGCGCTGGTGTGTACGTATAGCCTTTGCACACAAATATGGAACGTTCATGTTTGAACACAACAGGCTATATTTTTCTAATATTATGTCTGTGATTTGTTTGGTAAATATAAATGCACCCAGAGTAACTTACAAACATACGCATCGACGTAAACTTTAGAGCTTTTCCCGTTTCGTTTTAATTTACTAACACATCATCAACATCATGGTGCATTAGGTTTTAGTACCAAATTGCAGTGCACCCTATAAATTTACAGGGTGCATCGTTATGGGTTCAGTGTAACCTATCAAATGCACAGCGCAGAGAAAAAATAAAAAATACTAGATTTTTGACCTAATTTACAATTATAATTCAATAAAAAATTAGATTAGAGAGAAACATATACATTACCCATACATTTTTTGGTCGAGGAGACATAGTTGGCATGTAACTGAAGAAAACAAATTTCACCACCATTTCAGAAAAAATGAATGCCCCACACTGAGCACAGGATGGAAGGATGGTGAGAAAGAGAAGAATTGATGGCATGGCACATGCGTGAGGCAAGAGTGGCATCAATGCTTCAGATATCTACAACATTATAAATGGTAAAAAAAAAAATTACTATTTTCAAGAGCACCACATTTTTTGAAAATTACAAACCCTATAGGAGTTCTATTGTTAAATATCCATTGGGATGTTTTAATACATGAACAAAACTGGTTCTTCATGTGAATATAACGTCGATGTGTTGAAAAAAACTATAGGACTGACATTTTTTTAAATTTAACCTTAGACTAGTGCTATCAAGTAGGGTCAACACTGATGCATCATATATAGGTGGCACAATGTTGTTTGTATTTATTTAAAAGCTACACAAATTTTTTTAGTTTAAAGCTACACAATGATGCATTATGCTATGTATTCGTAGGGGCGTTATTTTATTGTTTTAGCATCGGGTCATCGTAACAATAGAGCACCAAACTCAGCAAAATGAATTTTACTAATGACATTTTCTGTAAATTTAACCCTTTTCCAGTGATATCTATTATTATACACACCGATGCACTTTTGTAACGAGTGCAACATTATTTTTTTTAACTATTAAATCTACGTCAGTACACCATGTTCTATTAAGCACCTATGCATATGTGTATAGTAAAGCACTAGTGTGTTTTTGTATTATAGAAGCACTATTGAAAATGCATCTGCTAAAACATTCGTCGGCCAAAATCTACAACAAACATATTATTGGGCTATTTGTGTCGAGCCTTCTGCAAAAAACTTTGCTAGAGGGTTTCTTCCTTGTAGTGGCTAAAGCTAAACAACAACATCTAGCTGGTTTTCTCCACCTATTACCCATTCTAGAATGGAAATGGAAAACTATTACATTATATTTTATAATAGGTTTACCTAGATCCAAGAAACAAAATAATTCAGTTATGGCGGTTGTGGATAAATTAATTAAAACAACTCATTTCACATTAATTTAGGGAAAATATCTTCTAGTGGAGGTTATAATGGAGGTTTATAGTGTTATAAAACTGGCAAAAGCTGTTAATAAAACATCTGCTAAAAGATTTGTTTTGTGACAACGGATGTTTTACAATATATTTTAATAAAAATTCATGGCAACTCAAAAATTATGGGTGGTCAACGCTTTTAGCAGATGTTTTTTTTGTGGTGCACTTAATCGAACAAGTAGCATTGGTGTGCTACATATATAAACACACCGGGTTGAATACATAACTAAAAGCACTAAGGCATTGAATTCAAAGAACACATCTGTGTAATACATACCACACCGGTGCTAATAGATAAAAATGCCCAGGGCATTCTTGTAAAGAACAACAGTAGGGCATGGAAACAATAATTATTGCGGTGATGCTTTTGTTTAAACATATAGCACATATGTGTATTGTTTGTATAAACCTACAATGCAGATGGGTATCATTTGAATAAATGCCATGGTCTGTTAGTTATATCAAATAACAAGTGTCCTTAATTTTCATAATGCATTAGGACTGGAAATAATATTTTGCAGGACTCGAGTGTTAGTTCTATGAATGAACTGGCATGTTAAGAATTACAATGCATCGAGGTATTAATTTCAAACAGTATCATCGCTTGGAGAAATAAACAACCCGATGTTGTCGTTTTCTGACAAGACATTGATCATGCAAAAATATGTTGTTATGGTTCTTTTATATAATGTAACATATTGGTACATTTTTATGTTATTGGCACACCAGTTTTTTATATGAAATTTTCTCATTTTTTTTAAACATCGACGTGTGACAGTGAAATTATTGTAATTTTTTAAATCTATTATTCATCGAAAAATTGACATATATCTTATAACAATATTTATATAAACTAAAATTTTATTAGTGCATTTGTATATGTTGTTTGGATTAATTTGTTATATTATTAGATTTCATATTTCTTCATTATAATATTTAATCATCCATATATTTAATGAGTGGTGTAACATTTTACAATGACATTGGATAACACAATAGTATAAATTATAATATATTTTGTTATATATCAATAAGATTTGTTTTTCATATAAAATGGGATTGCTATTGGTAACCCTTTTTCTTTAAATTGGAACATTATATCCATTAAATTAAATTAAATGTCTGATTTTCACAGACAATTATTTCAAAAAATACAAAAACTTGCACTGGTATCCAAATAGATCACCATTCCTCACTGGAAATTTTGTGAGTGCTCGAGCTACTTCCATGACTAGGGTTATTTGGAGGAATTTTTTTTTGATTGCATTGATTGTTTTCTTCTTCTTTAGGTTCCATCCTCAAACATAGAAATAAAGTGTAATGTGTGTATCTACATTGGTCAGAATAATAAAAATTGAAATAGATAATATACATCAATGTAAATCGAATCGAAATGTACCATATCATGAAGTGACTCATAAACCATCCACATGGTTTCAAAACAAAGTCTTATGCCTTGTTGCAACAAGTCTTCTACTGGCATAGTTCCATACTTTGTTTCCTACATGTTTTAAACCCCAATATAAATCACAGATTTAATATAAAGGTTTTTTTTGTTTTATTAATATAAACTCAAAGAAGTAAAATAACATAAATACTTCCAAACTCCACGATTAATTTTTGGTATGCCAATATATACTCATAGCCCTTATTTAACCCAATGTCAATCAATTCTTCTGATGGCTCTTCTCTGTATGTCAGCACCTACTTGGAAATTAATATTTTATGCTAAACTATTTTTTTTATTTACAAAATCAATGATGTACATACATTTGAAGCACATAGTTGTTGAGATGACACCTTTTTTGATTCAATTATGTTCATTTCACTGACAATCTCCTTGTACACCTTTTTGGACATTCCTAGAGTGACATGCTTCACATATAAGCCCATTGGTCATTTTGGGATTTTCATAATATTCCTAAAGAAATAATAGAATATTTTTATATTGATATACGAAAACTAAATATATCAAAATTGATATTAATAAATCAATGATTTGAAGGAATATATACATACAATTCTAGAAAATCATTTTAATTAGGAATATTACCTTTTTAATAACTCTTTTTTGTTGTATGTTTTTGCTATTGCAAGTATGACATGTCTCATTGACCATTGCTATGGAAATGCTTCTTGTAGTTTAGATATAATTTGGTTCTTAGAATAATTGGATTGATTTTTGTCTCATAAGTGGAAAGTATGTGCATACACTCATTCCACTAGATCCCTCATAGTTTTGTAAAAAAATGTCCCCCTTTCATTAACCTACAGCACCACTCCAAATGAACTAAGCACCAATTCATTGTCATTTACATGTTCTATAATTTTTATTTTTTTAGAACAACATTGATCTTTTCCTTCGTTGTTTCTCCTGTATAACATACATTAAGCGCACATGAATTAATAGATTATTTGAAACATGTTATATAATATTATCAATTATATTACTAATGAAAATTCAAAAAAGAAAAAAAAAATCATATTGAATAGTATTTTTTCATTCACCTAATTCATCATTCTCCAATTTGTCTATCAAGATTTTACGCTTTTCTACACTTAGATTAGAAATAATATTATCAACCTTCTTCATTTTATGGCACTGTATGACACACACCAACCAATAAATATTATTTAAACTTACATATAATACAAAGATAAAAATTTTTAAATAATTTACAAAGAACTTACCTTCTCTACTTTTTTTGATGTGTTATCATTGTGTCAATCAATACTTTTGTTACTTGAAACCTTCCGAGACATTTTTTTATCAATATACAACTTTTATCATTCAATACAGAAGCCATTAAATATATTTTATAAATAAATCAAATAATTTTGAACCAAAAAAGCTCTGGTAAACGATGTGTTTATTTAGATAAATGCATCAGCTCATTTATCCCATTAAACACACTGGACATTTAATTGTTTAACATCGTCATGAAATATTTTATTTTTTTTAATAATTTTAAATTATGACGATGCAATTTGTAAGGCTAAACACACTACAATTATTTAACGATGCTATTTGGAAGAGGTGCACGAGTGCATTATATTACACCTGGAGCAACGATGAAAAAACTGTAAATCAACATTGTTATAATATTTCCATACATTGTATTACACAACAATGTTATAATATTTCCATACATTGTATTACAGAGGACACATTCACGCATTATATTACAGAAGGAGCACCGTAAAATATATAGCCATTTAAAAAAAATAGAGTGGGATGACGTGATTTAGATCTAATTCAATAAGTGAGTCCCCTAGTTTACACGATAAACACCCTATATGTAGTAAGTACACAAACTCATTAAATCTAAAATGCCTGAAATGAAAACCCTAATTGTGAAGTGGTAGAGGAAGTTAAACCCTAGGGTGAAATTTTGCAAAAAGAAGCAAGAGTTTAAGGTATGTATTGAATTTTATTTTATTTTTTTGAATTGTGAATAAATCCAACAAAAATTGTAAAAAAATTTAAGAGTAAAATTTGAAATGTTTTCTATCCACGGTTTTGAGTGAATCACCATACATTTCAAATTATGATATTTCTATAGTTCCAAAATATTATGTTGCTCCATAGTGCTACTAGTATATATCTCTTGCCAAAAATCTCTCTTTTAATTAAACACTAACAGAAATTGTAAATTTTTTTATAAGTAAAATAAGCATTAAAATTTAAAAAGTTTACTATGCAAGGTTTTGGGTGAATCACCATACCTTTCCGCTTTTGATCTTCTTAGTTATGTTCTTTTACAATGCTCTGCATATGTCTCTCTTGCAAATAACTTCCTCGAAATTTTGGGTAAAATAATGAAATAGTGAATAAATTTTTTACTATTTAAAAAACTTTATGAAATTAGATTTTGAAAAACTAATTGTCGCTCATTTTTTAATTTTAAAGAAGAAGAAAAAAATCACTTTTTTTTCGAATTTCTCTGCACATTAGTGCATTCAATAGTGAAGTTCACTAGTGTGTTTATAAGAAAGGTACACGACATTATCGAGGTGCCAAATTTTTCAATGCATCGACATGATACAATTCTTTTAAGTTTTTTTCAAATGCTGAAACTGTGCAATCGATTGTTTTAACATAATGATGTGGTTTATATTTAAAAGCATTGGTACTCTAATTGTTATAAGAGAACTAGGTTGATTGAATTTGTTTTTATATTTTAAAATTCTAGAAATAGGAGTGTAGTAGTGTTTTTTTTTTTTTTAACTCATGTATGCATTTTTTTAGAAGAGCATTGATTTGATAGCATATTTTTTTCGTAATGTTAGAAACTTTATTTTTTAAACTCATGTCTACATTTTTTTAGAAGAGTGTTGATTTCATAGCATATTTTTTTTGGAATGTCATAAACCTGTGTGGGTATTATTTGAGTGCTCTCGTGTTGGTAATTTTTTAAAGACATCAATGCGCTATTTTTTCATCAACGAACCAATTGGTTTTTTAAAAATTATGAGGAATTTTATTTTTACATAAAATGGCATATTAATCTCAAATTATTCTGTAGGGGGCATACACATGAATGATAGTAGTTCATAGTATACATTTTTCGCTTATGTCTTATTCTTAAGAAATGGTTTGAAAACTATATTTAAATTCAGATTCTGATTATATGGTTCTCGAGATTAGTTTTAGATATGCACACAATTTTATCTCTGATTTTTCTCACGCAAAAGGAAAAAATATTAATAATATCAAATGGTCAACTCTTCAAATTCCAGCTAATTCCATATTGCTGACAAAAGTCCTTCACGAATTTCTCATATTCCATCTCCAGTAAGTTTAGATTTTATTTATATTTCTATTATCTAATTGATTTTAAATTTTTAATCCATGTCAATTTGAGTAAAAATGTATCCAAATTTGCAGATCCTGATTTACAATTGAGTTTAGACGCAGAAAATATTCCTCCATTTCAAAAACATCGGAAGCTCTTATCAACAACAATATAGTGCAATAATTTGATAGATGAAAACAAACAACCTCTTGACCTTGCCAATTGGAACATGACATCTTCCAGCTGCAATCTTGGATTAACAATGGTAATAATTGTTTAGTATAACGTATTTTCAACAAACCAATTTCATTTCCATGATTACTAGTATCATTGATATTGTACTAATGATGTTTAATGCTTTTTAAAATTAGTTTTATAGTGACGATCAGAGAGCTCCGGTCCACTGAACTATAATGTCAACTCGAGAGATGGTTGCATTGAGAGTAAGTCTCCAAGAGGAAGCATACAAAATATGGTTTAATCAACCACCTGTTCAATTCTCACTATGTCTAGATAAATGAGAAAACATGAATTTTAGTGACTATCTCGTGATAAGTATGTCGAAAAAATATTTTTTTGAGTTTTTCATGAAGAGGTAATCAAATATATTAATTGTCAAAATTTTAAATCTAATATAGTATCATTTTTCTATTATGTAAATCATATTTATTATTAAAAAGAGCTAGAAAACAAGTACCCAAAATAGCACCAAAATTCTATATCCTTATTACTAGAGAAAAGCTCACTTGCCTCATTAAGGGAGAACTTCCAATAGAACAAATCCCCAACTACAAGTAACTTCACAAGCCTTATTTAATATTTCTTGATCTTCATATTTAGAGTGAGAAATTTTTAATTTTAATTGGTAAAAGTTGTTATAAATAATAAATTTAAATTGCCTGAAAATCTCATAACTTTAATAATAAATTAATTTTTTATAAAAGCATTTTCTAAGTTAAATTAAATATAAATAATTATAAAAATTATAAACTTTAGTTTTACAAATTTAAAAAATAGATTGAATTTTATAAACCAATATTGAATTAGTTAAATTGTGTTTTTGAAAAAAAATAATATTATTAATATTTTATATTAAAAAATGAATGAGTTTCACAATTTCATCTTATTAAGAACTAGCTAAATTATTTTACCTCTAATTATTATTTCTTTGTGAGTATTGAAATATTTTACTAATTAAGTTATATTGAATATCAATGGACTATCTAAGCAATAGAAAAATATTTATCATGATTTTACAATCATAGTTTCAACCATACTAAACTTTGTAATTTCTAAAAATGTCTTTGCATTTTTTTAAACTATGTTATTTTGCATGCACTTTCATATATAAAATTTTGATATAAGTTCACCAATATATAATCTATAATAAATATTATTTCATAAAAATAAACATCATGATGATTACCATATAACAAACATAAATAGCACCTAAAATACATATTTGAATTCGCTACCATTATCTAATTATATACACCTCTAGCAAACAAATTTAAGAATCTAACCGGGAATTATCATGACTATTATGAGCACATTTAACAAAAAAAGAATATTGTATTCTAACATCATCACCACACACATCCTCAAATTAATATAAATCTCATCTCAAATAATCGTTATCACATACACGTCTATCTACAAACACATTAAATGAACATATCTAACATGACCTAAGAATATACACACGTCAATTAACTACATCAAGTCAAATAACTGTAATCAAATATCTAATACAACAGACGTAGTAGTGCTAACCTTGTCTACAGTAGAAGACGCTGGATGGTCAACTACTACCTCAACATGGTCTATTGAACTCTGAGGTGGAGGAGGAAGTGGATGGTATTCTCTGTTAGGAGAAACATAAGGCACATCCTCTCGCTTTCGCATCTCATCATCAGGGCACTGATGAGGAGATGTACTACCAGAAGGATCACTGCCACCTTAACGACCATGATCTAATGAGGTGGTACTTCTAGAAGCATCATGAGCACCAACCTCATCATCATGATGATGATCACCACCCTAATCATAATTATCACCACCCTCATTTGATGTACCCTACTAGCTCTGATGATATGATGCATAAGAGAAATCATCTCACGCAGAAAAATCCCTGTGTAGATCTACAAACCTAGGATTTGTGCTAATATCTCAAGCCCTCACAAGGTAGACTCCCACATCAACCAAAACCCTGGCCAATATGTCGCTAGTACATCTGAAATAACAAACTAGTCATATGGCCCCAGATGCCCACACCCTCTTGAGGATGTGCCTCACCCTCTTGGGCCTTGCCCATCTCCTCATCTCCTCCATTTAGTGGGGGAGGAGGCATGTCCCCATCGAATGTGTTGATGTCTACAAAATATATAGTACACAACAATAATTAGACAATTTTATTAAATAATTTAATAAAACAAGTTAAAGAACATGTTAGAATAGTTTTTATTCAAATTAATTAAAACAATAAAATGAAAGTAGATTAATATAAAGAAAACATTAATATTACATCTATCATGTAGAGCCTCAAACACTCTGAAGAGGATGTTGGGACGCTTTCTCCAATCAATCCACATGTATGGAAACACCACCACGACGAATTCATGGTCATCCTCACTGGCCTATAGCGCTAGTGCCTCGGCGGAAATCTTGTATGGATACTTCGCCAGGCCCCTCTTGGGCATCATCTACCCCCACATGTGCATCCAAACCTCAGTGATCGACCTAGGAGGGTGATGGTCAAATCTAAGCCTTGTCTATAGAAACCTCTCAAAAAATAAACAAAAAATCTATAAAGTGAACGGGAAGGTTGCCCGCCTATGTCTCAATGCATGTCATTCATCTAAAACCATGAAAATCGCCTCAACAAATGGCAGAACATTTGATCCAACATGGTACCTGAATCAAAGAATCATCATAATACAAAAGAGGGCAACTAATTGTTTTTAGTGTGCTTTTCTAATGTTATTTATTTATTTATCCCATCAATATTTGTTTTTTTTCAAATTTTCAAATTATTTTCTCAAATTATCTTCTCTTGAAATATTTTCCATATATATATATATATTAATTTTTGTTTAAATTTTTATGTTTTCTAAGTTAATTTTGTTCCTTTTTTACATTTTTATGTTTTATTTTTTTTGTCTTTTTTAGATATTTTTTCTATATTCAATTTTTATTTGGTATGTTTTTTAAAAAATATATGTTTTAATATATAATTTTATTTACTTGTTATTATTTTTATATTTTTTTTGTGTTTTTTTTGTTATTGTTTTCATTTTATCAACATTTTTATATTGTGAATGACGATGATGATTAATGTCCACTAAGACTAATGTGTTCTATTGGACCTCAAGAAAAGAGATTCTAATTGTCATTCTTCAAAATCTTGTTTCTGTGATCAAGGAGTGTGTAAAGAAGCATTCAAAGTTCACTATAGTAGGGATCGCTTAGTAAGTGAAGAAGATTGGAGGTGTGGCTAATTATAGGGAATTGCGAGTGGATGTCGACAAAATTCGGGCAGTCTAAAATGAAGTTCTTTTCATCTTACACCTTCTTAGTATCAGAATTTTGACAAATCCTATCGCCCATGGAGTCTTGGGGGTAGACCACCACCTGGTCTCACTCCGAAGCTCATGAGAGTTAGTTCTTATCCTTGCAATGTTCATTTTCTTCTTAGTGCAATTTAACATGGAAAGATAATTCCAGTTATCAAGGGTAGGGGTAATCACCTCCTTATAGTAGCTTAGATTCCTTTAACCCTCTAGCTCCTTAGCATCCCATATCTTTTCCTTAAAACTAGAGGTAATAGAATCTTTAATACTTCCCTTGATTCCCATGATGATCTCCTCCCTAATCCCCCAAAGGTTGAGCCAAGACTGAGCATCCTAATGCCACCCTTGCTTGAGGCATATGTGGGGGTTTTTACTAAAGTTAGAATCATTTTTGGAGCCTCTTAGATTCCATATTTTGAAGCCTCTTCTTATACATTAGATATCTAAACATAGTCACACTTGCAAAGGGGGACATGCCTGCTTCAATCAAGATGATAGGTTAGAGAGTATTTCCCTTGCTCTTGATGTTATAGGTTATGAGTTTCTTTTAGATCATATCAATCTTTCTCCATGTCTCCCTAGACATACTGCATCCCCAGACTTCACATTTGTATTGTTGGGTTCTGTTATATTCTTTCCATTACTAGCCTATGTAGTGAACCAAGGAGTTAGAGGGGGGGTGGAGCCCCCCCTTCATTGAGTCGATTACGCAGCGGGGGGGTCCACAGGGGGGGGGACATTAGCCCCCACATTCCGAGGGGTTTGAGGGGGCGGGGAGGGGGAGGGCGGGGGGATAGCCGCCCTCTATGGGGTCCAGGGCAGCACCCTATGGAAATTGTTTTTGGACCCTATATTAGCTTGGGCAAACCTACCTATGGTTTTTGGTCCATGGTTTTCTACGCAATGGTTTTGGGTCAATGGTATTGGATGCTTCAGTATGTATATATATGTATTGTAACATGGAAAGGAATATAATGAAAAATCAAGTCAGTAGTCCCAGTTTTGGGATCGAAGGGAAAAGCTTTGTGTATATGTGTTTTATGTGTTATGCTCTCGCATTTTTTATTTTCTGTGTTTTAGAATTTGTATGCAGGTAATTTATGTACGAGGTTAAAACCTACATTTGGTATTAGAGTTGTTTTGGCTTCAAGGGGACACCTTTGTTGCTGAGGGGTTTCGCTCGAGCCTGTGGTAGACCCTGTTCAGTGAGAGATCTGTGAGATCGATTCTGGTGGTGAGAGAAGATGGGAAGCACTGGAAAGATAGAGATTGAGAAATTTAATGGTAAAAGTTTTGAGTTGTGGAAACTCAAGATGAAGGATCTATTGGTGGATAGAAATCAGTGGATCAAGGTAGATCTGGGTACTAAACCAATGGGAGTGTCTGATGAAGAATGGAAGAAGTTGGACCGGAAGGCAAAGAGGACAATACGATTGTGTGTCTAAAATTTAGTATTGTTGAATGTATCAATGGAAGCTATGACGAAGGCTTTGTGGGACAAGTTAGGGACTTTGTACCAATCTAAATCTCTGGTGAATAAACTGTTCTTGCAGAAAAAGCTATATAACCTGAGGATGAAATACAGAGACTCAGTGACAGAGCATCCGAACGCATTTAATACTGTGGTAAGTCAGTTAGCATCTAGTGATATTAAAATTTCAAATGAAGATAAGTGCATCAGTTTGTTGTGTTATGTACCATATTCGTGGGATAGTCTGGTTATTGCAATAGGTAGCAATGCAAGTGCTTTGCATTTTGATGAAAGAGTCTCATCCTTGCTGATGGAGGAGATGAGACGAAAAAATATGGAGAGGCGGAATGGTGATGTCTTGTCTGTATGAGGATAGTCCCAGAACAGAAACAAAAATAAGTCATCAAGTGGGAGATCTAAATCTAGAGGGAGATCTAAGTCTCGAGGAAAACCTCTAAATATGGTGTGCTGGAAATGCAGAAAGGAGGGGCACTTCAAAAGGTACTATAAATCTAAAGCTCCTAATAAAGGAAAGAGATATGATGATGCTCCTTCTATAGAGGTGAAAACCACCTCAGATAAAGGATGGGATTTGTACTTGGCTTCTTTAAGTACACATGTAGATCATGAGGCATGGTTGATTGACTCAGGTGCATCCTTTCAATTCACTCTCCTTAGAGAGTGGTTCTGCGAGTATGAGAAATATGATGGTGGTCATGACAAGAAGGCTAGAATCATTGGTTATGGAAAAGTAAAGTTGAAGTTTCAAGGTGGAAGGGTTAAAACACTTCTGGGTGTTCTACATATTCCTGCATTATCTAGAAATCTGATTTCCATGAGCATGTTGGATGATGTAGGTGTAAAAATAATGTTCGAGAAGGATACCTGCAAGATGGTTCGGGGAGCACTCGTATTGATGCAGGGAGTTTGGACTGGAACTCTCAACAAGCTACAAGGTAGAACTGTTGTTGATGGTTGCAAAAATTCAGTGGTTCCTGAAAGTGGAGCAGAAAATATAGTGGTCTCTGGAGAGAAGATCATGTTGTGGCATCAAATGCTTGGACATATTAGAGAGAAGGGCCTTCGAATACTTCATGATAAAGGTATGGTAGAAGGTATGAGTAATAGCTCTCTGGACTTTGATTTCTGTAAAATCGTGTATATGGGAAGTAGAATCTAGTGAGTTTCCCCTCTAGTGGTAAGAGGATGAAACAGATATTAGAGCTTGTGCACAGTGATGTGTTTGGACCTGTGAAGGTTCCATCACTGGGTAAGTCTATGTATTATGTATCATTTATAGATGACTTCTCAATGAATACATGGATATATTTCCTTAAGAAGAAATCTGAAGTCTTTGACAAGTTTAAAGAATTTACGGCTCTGGTGGAAAACCAAATAGAGAAGAATATAAAGGTGTTGAGGATAGATAATGGTGGAGAGTTTTGCAGTAGTAATTTGAAGAATTATGTAAGAAGTGTGGTATAGCACGGCAAAAGACTATTCCATATACACATAAGAAAAATGGAGTTGCAGACAGAATTAACAAGATGTTAATGGAAAGGGCAAGAAGCACCCTCAGTGGTGCCTGGTTAGGACAGGAATTCTAGGCAGAGGCGGTGGAGACAACATGTTACCTGGTCAACAGATCACCTTCATCAGCGTTAGAGGATAAGACTCCACAAGAAGTATGGACTGGTAAGAAACCCTCTCTTTCACATCTAAGGGTATTTGGATGTGATGCATATGTACATGTTCCAAAGGAGAAACGAACCAAGTTCGATAGTAAATCTGAAAAGTGTATCTTTATTGGGTATAAGGATGGTTTAAAAGGTTATAAGCTTTGGAACCCAACAACAAGGAAGGTTGTGTACAATCGAGATGTGGTGTTCAGAGAGGTGAAAGATTTTATTAAACATGAAGTCCAATGAAAGGAACCCTGAGAAGATAGAGATTGAGCTAAAGGAGGATGAATCAGACTCTACAGCAGAGGAGGAATCAGAAGATGAAGATCCACAAACTCCGAGTGTAAGAAGATCGGTTCAAGAAAGAAGGCAACTAGAAAGGTATAGTCCATCTTCTTTCTATTCAAATTTTGCTTTAACTATTACTAATGATAATCACAGAACTTTGAAGGAAGTAGTAGATTCAGAGCATGGAAAACTATTGAAAGAGGTCATGGTTGATGAAATGGCATCTTTGCACAAAAATCAGGTTTGGGATCTGGTGGAGTTATGGACTAGAAGAAATCCCATTGGCAGCAAATGGGTGTTCAAGAAGAAGGCAAATGTAGAAGGAAAGGTGGAGAAATACAAAGCTCGGTTGGTAGAAAAAGGTTATTCCCAGGTGCCGATAATTGATTTTGGTAATATTCTTTCTCATGTTGCCAAGGTAGCTTCTATTAGGTTAATTTTATCTATTGCTGTTGTTTTGAGTTTGAGGTAAAACAGATGGATGTGAAGACAACATTTCTTCACCTGGATCTGGAAGAGGATATCTACATGAAGCAACCTAAAGGCTTTGTAGTGAGGGGTAATAAAGAACTAGTATGAAAGTTAAAGAAGTCTCTGTATGGGTTAAAACAGTCACCAAGGATGTGGTATTAGAAATTTGATACTTTTATACGGGGACTTGGGTTCACGAGAAGCAGAGCAGATCACTGTGTGTATGTTAAATTAATTGGTGACCATGTTATTTATCTGGTCTTATATGTGGATGATATGTTGCTGGTTGGAAATGACAAAGAAATTATCCAGGATTTGAAGACCTAATTGTCCTCCAAATTCGACATGAAATATCCTTGTGCTGCAAAATATATTTTGGGCATGGAAATTAAAAGAGATTGGGCAAAGAGGAAGCTCTGGTTAAACCAGAGGAAGTATTTCAAGACAATATTGTAGAGGTTTAATATGTAATATAGTAAACTGGTGAAGGTTCCTATTACTGTAGGTGTAAAGTTATCTATTGAACACTGTCCCAAGACACAAGAAGAGGAAGAGGATACGTCCTGTGTTCCAAATGCAAGTGCAGTTAGTAGCCTAATGTATGCAATGGTCTATACTAAACCATACATTGCACATGCAGTGGGAGTATTGAGTAGGTTTATGACAAAACCAGGGAAGGAGCATTAGACAACATTGCAGTTGGTTTTTAGGTATCTGTGTGGCACTAGTGATTATGGTTTGTGCTACCAAAGAAGACTAGGATTGGACAGAGTGTTGGATATTCGTGGCTTTGTTGATGCAGACTGGGCTGGAGATCTGGATCAGAGAAGATCTACAAGTGGGTATGTGTTTAACCTATTTGGAGGTGCAGTCAGTTGGATGAGTAAGAAACAATTTGTAGTGGCACTATCCACTATAGAGGCACAATACATGGCAACCACTCATGAAAGCAAGGAAGCAGTTTGGTTGCAGTGATTGTGTTCAAGTATGGGGTTAGTACAGCGAGCTATAAGGATAGACTGTGACAGCCAAAGTGCAATTTTCTTGGACTAGAAGAAATCAGGTTTGGGATCTGGTGGAGTTATGGACTAGAAGAAATCTCATTGGCAGCAAATGGGTGTTCAAGAAGAAGACAAATGTAGAAGGAAAGGTGGAGAAATACAAAGCTCGGTTGGCAGAAAAAGGTTATTCCCAGGTGCCGATATTTGATTTTGGTAATATTCTTTCTCATGTTGCCAAGGTAGCTTCTATTAGGTTAATTTTATCTATTGTTGCTATTTTGAGTTTGAGGTAAAAAAGATGGATGTGAAGACAACATTTCTTCACCTGGATCTGGAAGAGGATATCTACATGAAGCAACCTAAAGGCTTTGTAGTGAGGGGTAATAAAGAACTAGTATGAAAGTTAAAGAAGTCTCTGTATGGGTTAAAACAGTCACCAAGGATGTGGTATTAGAAATTTGATACTTTTATACGGGGACTTGGGTTCACGAGAAGCAGAGCAGATCACTGTGTGTATGTTAAATTAATTGGTGACCATGTTATTTATCTGGTCTTATATGTGGATGATATGTTGCTGGTTGGAAATGACAAAGAAATTATCCAGGATTTGAAGACCTAATTGTCCTCCAAATTCGACATGAAATATCCTTGTGCTGCAAAATATATTTTGGGCATGGAAATTAAAAGAGATTGGGCAAAGAGGAAGCTCTGGTTAAACCAGAGGAAGTATTTCAAGACAATATTGTAGAGGTTTAATATGTAATATAGTAAACTGGTGAAGGTTCCTATTACTGTAGGTGTAAAGTTATCTATTGAACACTGTCCCAAGACACAAGAAGAGGAAGAGGATACGTCCTGTGTTCCAAATGCAAGTGCAGTTAGTAGCCTAATGTATGCAATGGTCTATACCAAACCATACATTGCACATGTAGTGGGAGTATTGAGTAGGTTTATGACAAAACCAGGGAAGGAGCATTAGACAACATTGCAGTTGGTTTTTAGGTATCTGCGTGGCACTAGTGATTATGGTTTGTGCTACCAAGGAAGACTAGGATTGGACAGAGTGTTGGATATTCGTGGCTTTGTTGATGCAGACTGGGCTGGAGATCTGGATCAGAGAAGATCTACAAGTGGGTATGTGTTTAACCTATTTGGAGGTGCAGTCAGTTGGATGAGTAAGAAACAATTTGTAGTGGCACTATCCACTATAGAGGCACAATACACGGCAACCACTCATGAAAGCAAGGAAGCAGTTTGGTTGCAGTGATTGTGTTCAAGTATGGGGTTAGTACAGTGAGCTATAAGGATAGACTGTGACAGCCAAAGTGCAATTTTCTTGGCAAAGAACCCTGCTTATCATTCAAAGACAAAGCACATTTACGCTCAGTATCACTATGTGAGGGATATGATAGAAGACAAAAAGGTGTTGCTAGTAAAGGTGGACACTTTGAAAAATACTGTAGATGCGTTAACAAAATCTGTGAGCTTTGAGAAGTTCTCCTAGTGTAGAGAAGCAATGGGTGATTCAGGGTTGGAAAAATGACTAAGCTCTCCTGTGGCCCCCTATGGAAAGAAAAAAACAAGTGGGAGAATGTTGGGTTGTGTTATATTCTTTCCATGACTAACCTACCTATGGTTTTCAGTCCATGCTTTTGTATGCAATGGTTTTCGGTCCATGGTATTGGATGCTTCGTCATGTATATATATGTATTGTAAAATTGAAAGGAATATAAAAAAAAAAATCAAGCTAGTAGTCTCGATTTTGGGATCCAGGGGAAATCTCTGTGTATATGTGTTTTATGTGTTATGCTCTCGCATTGTTTATTTTTTGTGTTTTAGAATTCGTATGCAGGTAATTTCTGTACAAGGTTAACACCTACACCTATAAGATAACAAGGGCGACAAGACTCTCAAAGAGGAAATATTGTTTTATTCCAAATGTAAATATCGTCTCACCTACATTTTTTTCGAGCTCATAACAAGCTTTCCAACCTCCAATAATTATTTTCTCAATGATATAATTCCAGTTGAGCTAATGAGGAAACTCAATACCCAAATATTTATAAGAAGAAACATGTTCAAGGCAATGGTTATCATAGATGAAACTACCATGGATGATATTTTTGGATTTAATGGTCTTGGATTTAATCTTGTTGGTATTAACTATCATACCCATCATGGAGTAGTAGACATGAAGAGTCTTAAGTTGCTTCTCTGGGTCATCACGACTCCTTGAAAGAAGAACAATATAATCAACATAAGGGAGAAGAATAATGATAATACCAATGAGCTTGGTACTTTTTTTGGTGTGCTTCCTTTGTGATTGTTAGGATTCTAGAAACAACAAGTTGTTTCTATGCGTAATCTTTGTTTTCTATGCCCACTTTCAATATGTTTATTAGTTTTGATATTTTCAATGTTTCTATATTCTGAGTATATTTGATTAGATATATATGTCAAAATAAAAAGTATGTAGAAGTAATAATTCTATGTGAACAATTTTTTATTATGTTGTACTTCCATTGCAGTCGATAGGATTCTAGAAATGACAGGTTTTATTTGTGCAAAATCTCAATTTTATTTTGCCCACTTTCAATATGTTTATTAGTTTTGAATTTTTCAATATTTCTATATTATGAATATATTTGATTAGATATATATGTCAAAATAAAATGTATGTAGAATTAATAAGGCTAGGAGAACAATTTTTTTGTTGATGATGTACTTTCTTTGTGGTCGATAGGATTCTGCAAACAAGAAGTTTTTTTTGCATAATCTTTGTTTTTTTCCCACTTTCAATATGTTCATTAGTTTTGATTTATTAAATTCAAAAGAAATATAATTTTAATATTAAATTGTTATTATTATTATTATTATTATATATATATTTCTAAATAATGAACTATAGATTTTTAAAAATCACATTGCAAAATTTCGAAAAAAAAAAAAAAAATATGTAGAGAATTTCAAAAACACCAAAAACACATATAGTTTTTTTTTTTTTTAAGTTATTCATTCATCGTAATTGAAGTGTTTCTATGAGTAACCTCAATTCATAAATAAGAAAAGACATTATATTTAATAAATTGTTTGTAATAAACTTAAAATAAAAATAAATTAATATAAATGAAATGGTTAAAACTTTTTAAAAGAATATGAACAACATGGCTGAAAATGGTTGGAATTTTAAGGCTTTTCATAAAGGTGATATTTTATCTTTAATATCATGCTCAAAAATCAGTGAAATTTTAAGACTTTTCAAAGACATGATACTTTACCTTAAATTTCATGCCTGAAAATCGTTGGAAGTTTAAGACTTTTAGAGACATGATATTTTATCCTTAATGTCATGCATATCATTAGAATTTTGAAGTTTTTTGGAGTCATGATATTTTATCTTTAATGTAATTTTTAAAAGTTGTTAAAAATTTACCTCGAAAAAAGGAAAACTTTATTCCAGCATAAACATTTGTCATTTTTAGAGTGTTTTTTGCACAAAAAAATAGGCTTCATTGGTTTTTACTCCCATTTTAAAAAATGTTGAAAATTTACCCCGAGAAAAACATTATTCCAGCATTAACACTTTCTGTTTTAAGGTTGGTTTTTCATGTTTTTTGGGGGTTTTTTGGCTAGAGTTGTCGTTTTGAGGTAATAGTTCTTGTTTGATCTGTAACTTTATTCTTTAGTGATGTAGCCTCCTCATAGTACCTTCGGAGGCCTACGCTCCTTAAGAGTGCTTAGGTTGTTGCAGTAATAGGGAAATGGTATAAATCCCTCTCCCTCTTTCTAGAATCCCATGTTCAGACCATATTGTGTGGGTCTGTCTCTTGCTCCTGCCCCTACTCCTACTCTCTCTATTGACGTCTCTGTCACATGAATCACATATAAAAACAAAACAAAAAAATCATCGGAGCACTTAAAACACAGTCATGCACAGGCTCCGATGCACTATCAAACATAACCATGCCAATATTGGTTCGCATATAAGTATGACACGCCATTGTTGGTCCACAAATTTAATTTTTCATCGCGATGCATCACACGTTTGCACCAGTGCACACATATAACCTTTTTGCACCGGTATTAAACGTTCAAGTTATCGAACACATCGAGCTATAGCTATATTTTTAAGTCTTATTTTTTTGGTGCATTTGGTAAATATTAGCTCACTGCGAGTAATGCACCGATGTATAATTTATCACTTTACTAGTGCGTTTTCATTTAAGAAACACACCACAAAAATCACAACACGTTATGTTCACACATCGAAATAGGATGCACCCAATAAATTTACAGGGTGCACCACTATCGCTCTAAACCAAACATATTGAGCGCATTGCACAAGAAAAGAATAGAATTTAAAAGTAATGAAAATTTTAAGTTAATTTTCAATTCTAATCCACTAAAAAATTAAATGAGAGAAGCATAGACATTACCTAGACATTTTCTCGTCGGGGAGGCCTTGTTGACACATAATGGAGAACAAAAATTCTATCACGATTTGAAAAAAATGGAAACTGAGGCAATGAGCATGGTACAGAAGGATGGTGAGCAAGAGAATCATTGAAGTCAAGGTGCTTGCATGATGAAATAGTGTCACTAGTGCTTCATAGCTCTTAAGCACTATATATGGTAAAAATGAAATTTATGACCGTAGAATTTTTTTTATTTAAACCTCCTCCAATGTGCTACTCTAATCGCATAGATGTGGAATAGATCCAAAAGCACCACATTTTTTTAAATTAAAATATCTATCGTGGTGTTCTTGAGAAAATGCCCCATGGTGTTTTAATACGTTTACTACACTGGTGCATCATTGGAAAATATCGTTGTATTTTTCTGAAATTTAAAAACTATAGCGGTGCTCCTTCATGGTGAGGATTAGGGTGTTTTACTACATGAAGGGAACTGATTCTATCAACTATTAAGGCATCGGTGTGTTCTTTTATTTCGCGCACCACGTTTTTTTATCTTATAAAAAAAAAAAATCCACAATGCACCATGTTCTATGGTTCACTGGTGCTTCTATGGATAGCAAAGAACCGATGTATTTGTCTAATCGATATATAATATTGTTTAAATTCCAGATATAATTATGAAAAAAAAAAATTGGCTACATGGTACACCTAAAGTTTTAATTTATGATAGAGACGTGAAGTTCACTTCTACATTTTGGGACACTCGTTTTACTAGATTAGGTAACTATGTTAAATTCAATATCATATACCCCCCACTGACAGACATGAAAATCGAACAGGTAAACAAAATACTTGAGGACATGTTAAGGATGTATCTTATGCTACATCCAACCAAGCCGGAAGAATACCTTCACTTGGTTGAGTTTTCATGTAATAACAATTATAATGACTTATTGAAGATGAGTTCTTTTGAAGTATTGTATGGAAGGAGGTGCAAGAAACATACTAATTAGAGCAATCTTAAAGATAAGTTAATATCGGGGTCTAATATGCTAGCAGAAATAGAATAGACTGTGAGAAAAATTTGACAAAACTTAAAAGTTACTCAAGATAGACAAAAGAATTATGAATATAAGAAGAGGACTTCAAGAGAATTATAAGTGGGAGACCATTTATATATGTGAATTAAACCCAAGAAAATCATTTTGAGATGGGGTGGTTGTACAAAACTAGACCCCCTATATTGTGGTCCTTTCGAAAATTTGGAAAGAACTGGACATGTAGCAGACTAGCTCGCATTACCTAATCATATATGTGTCCATAATTTGTTTCATGTTCCATTATTAAATAAGAACATATATGATACTAGACATATTATTAACTGGAAAAATGTGCATCTAAGGATTGAATATTGAAAATTTCAAAATATATAAGTCTCTTGTTTGATGGCTAATATGAATTAGTGATAGTTTTATGACTATGAAACGGGTCAAACTGGATGGAGAGTTCCTAGTATATCCTTTGCATATTCTCGATAAGAGAGAAATAATTCTAGGGAAGCGAGTTATCACCCATGTTAAAGTGCAGTGGAGGCACTTTAGCCTAGAAGAGGCCACTTGGGAGGATGAATGTTTGATATAGGAAGCATATCCTAACCTATTCCAAGGGAAGTAATGAATACCAAGGATGACCTTTCACACAAGGGGTGGAAGATGTAACACCCTAGTCATTCTAAATATTTTTCTTTACTTACATTTAATATATGGACTCAGTTATGTATGGGTTTAGTGAAAATCATAGTGAAACTTTAATGTTTTAATGTTTTATTCCAATTTATTATGTTTAAAAAAAATGAGAAGTCCTGGAATTCGTGGGAAAAGACCGTAGATGAAATTTTAAATTACCAGATAGTTAGAGATAATTACGTCCTCTCTCGTTAGAAATAAAACATAATAGAGGCAAAAGAATCCAAGGAAGGAAAAAGGAGGAAGATGGAGGCATCTTAGAATTCAGAGGCCAAAAAAGACTTAACAAGACACTATTAAGCCGGGCAAAATTTTTCCACAAGGGTGTCCTTGAGCTAGACTGAGAGCCAGTGGAAGCCCCAAGACATTAGTCTTGTGGGTCTGTAAGTTCTTGGTTGGAATCCATAGTCTCGATGCGTAAAAATAGACCTTGTTAGGTCACTTTTTATTTATTGTTCTGAAAACTGAAAAGGATCAGGGGGAGAAATGGATGTGATTTCCATTATCATTGGTTGGGAGGAGTCGTCTTTCTCTTAGTTGAATTCCCTGTCTACCCTGATTGAAACATATAAGTATAATTATTTTCTAGAATCTATGTGATCTTGGTAAACGTGGTGATTTTTGTACTATTATTAGATGAAACTTCTTGAAAAGAGTTGTGAGTAGCCAAATAGTCAAGTATGAAGTTTTGTTGGTTGTTATAGAAAGATAGTGAAAGTTTGATAAATGTTTAGAGTACTTAGGATGTATATAGATCTAAAGAAGAATGAAATTCCCTCTATATAGAAAAGAATATAAGTCTATTTGTCTCCTGAATAGAAAGGCAGATGGCTTTATATAATTAGTCGTATCTAAAGAATTTCTAAGATTTGTAACATGGTGGGAAACTACAAATCTATACCTAATAATAGGATGGGTACATAAAGGGAGAATTTAGGAAAAGTTGTAAGAGCCTAGAAATAGATAAAAAATATATAATAATAAATAATATCATAGAACAAGTAAGTCCTGATCCAATGAAATGGAGTTCGTGAAGGGATAGTCGTTATTTTGTGTGATATCTATATATATATATATATAAAGAGTGGTGAGTCAAGACAAGTCTTAGAAAGAACCAAGTCGTGTTGGACCCCCATCTAATATTAATGTTGACCAAACTTCACAATTAATATAGTGATGTGCAAATAGTATTAATATAGTGACAATTAAATAGAGATACTTCACAAGAACTCTAAGAGATCTGACAAAGAACAACGATGAAAATTTTAATTGGAGGGTCTATTTTTATATAGATTATAAACACAGGCCAAACAATCATTTCAATAACTAAGAGTACATGTGGTTTAGTTTAGTTTTAGGCCAGTTGGTTTGGGCCAACAACCCAAGAACAATTCTAGAGTTGATAATTGAATTATTACAGCTAAAGTCGGGCCTATATAATTCGTTTCATATTTTATAAAATAACTAGTCAACCAAATTTTGAAAAAATTATAAACTATGCAAAGAGGATTAAACACATTTGTCTAATAATCAAGAGTTGAACAAATAAGAGGAAAATATAATTTTCATTCAGTATATTAATTATAGGATATTCCAAACAATGTATATGAATGAGAAACATAAATGTGAACATAAATGTACCATAATACATATACCAAATAATAACCATCCAAATATTTAAGTAAATATTACTTTCAATTAAACCCTAAGTGGGGTGATCATAAGTAAGAGGTTTCCAAAGGAGGAGTTGTATATTGTACTTCAATATAAGAACAAACCCTTAAAAAAAGTGATCTAGGTGAAGTACATGGACAAACTTAAAGAGTTTGGATGCACGAGCTCATCAAGTTCTAAACAAAACCTAGGAAGGGAGCTAGATTCAACAACATGAACTCTATGAGACATTCTTCAGCGTAAATCACATAAAATTTTCATCTGTCAACGCGTTTCGAACCAACTAGTGTGGTTCATCGTCGTTCTTTGGCATTGTTGGAGAGGGGGTTCTTTTTGGATATGATGCGGGAGGATGTGGAGGAGTATGTACATATGTACATCATTTGTCAGCACGACAAATCAGATACTCAGAGGCAAGGAGGACTGTTGCAGCCTTTACCGATTCCAGAGAGGCCATGGATGAGTGTCTAGATGGACTTCATCACTCAGTTACCATAGGTGCAGGGGTATAATGGGATTATGGTCGTGGTTGATCATTTTTCCAAGTATGTTGCCTTTGTTCCTACAAAGATACCTTGTGGAGCCAAGCGAACTGCGGAGTTGTTCTTTAAGAACATAGTGAAGTATTGGGGGATGTCGTTGAGAATTGTGTCGGATAGAGATCCGCGCTTTACAAGGAGATTTTGGACCACCTTGTTCAAGTTAGTTGGGACAGAGTTTTTGAGGAGTTCAAGCTACCATCCGTAGACAGATGGGCAGACTGAGAGGATCAACGCATTGCTGGAGGACTACTTGCAACATTATGTGACGGCTAATCAGAATAATTGGCCTGAACTCTTCGATATTGCTCAGTTTAGCTACAATATTCAAAAGAGTTTTGCGACAGGGTATAGTCCATTTAAGTTGGTGAATGGGCAGATGCCAGTTGCATCGCACACCATTGTGACAGGAGGTTTTTTGAGGAGTCCTCATGCGAAGAAATTCAACACCGTGATCTCATCTTTGGCTTGATCAAGAGATTTCTTCAGGTCCACGATCTCTGCAAGACCCTGGTCCCTTGCTTCTTCAACCTCCTTGA